>NDXZ01012846.1:0-12036 GCA_003055125.1 Paykullia maculata
TACATATTTAAATAATAAAGGACATATATATATATATATAATTACAATTAATTTGCCTTTTTCACCTTAGGACATTCAACTTTTCTCCCCATCTTTAAATTTCGTTAGATTTCATTAAAAGTTAGGAAATAAATTAAAAAAAAAAAACAAATAAAATTCCTTTATTTTTATTAAATCTGTGTTTAATCAACATTTTTCTCTCCTTCCGTGATTCATTTGTTTTTTTTTAGGAAATACGTGACATTTAACTGAAATCATGTTGACTAAATACATTTAATACCAAAAGTTTTACAAATTAAATAAATAGAGAAAGAAAAAAAATTATAAAAAAGACAGACAAAAGACAGACAAAAGGATGAATAGATTCATTCATTTACTGACATTCTTCTTATTAGTTGAGCAAAAATATATTTTTTCTTTTCATAATTTAAATATTTACATTTATTAGTAAAAATTAACCAAACTCTTCTTAACCCCTGTCATTGGAAGGCTTTATAGCGCACAGTTGATAGATAAAATTTAAATTATAGAAATCATAATAAAACTGATTGACGAGACGACACAATAAACATAAGAAAATCGTGCGTTAATATTTTGCGGTTTTTAGTAATGACAGTGGGTGACAAAAGTTAAGCCACACTAAAAAATATTATTTCTTTAATCGTGAATTAAGCAGTGCAAGCAATTGGGAATGTTGTTAACAAAGGAAATTGATAAAAAAATTTCTATAAAAAAAACTTTTTTAAAGAAAATATTTTGACATTGGAACATGTTTTTTGGGACTGCTGGGCTTTTACAATTCCCAATATCAAGAAAAATGGTGCTAAATTCACGAAACCTTTTGTCCGATGTGGTGCAACCGACCAGAGTTTCTTACAGGAATCGAATTCGCAACATCTCACTAACAGAATACATAGTTTTCTAGGATACCGTTCAAAATTGACTTCAAATTGTCTTTATTAAAAAACCCAAATAAAAATAATATAAAAAATTTACTTTACATTTTGTTTCCTTACTTCCTACGCACACTGTCTTACAACTCACACACGTTTATTTGAACTTTTCATGGAGTGTGAATATGTTTGCTTCGTGGCAATTGCAGAAAGTAAAAAAATACATTGAAACGTGTTAAAATATTTTGTTTAAAGTAGAAAACAACACAGTAGTATGTTGTTTTACATTTATATACAATTTTTTCACTTCATATCTCTCGATTATATATTAGACGTGTAAACCACAGACAAATAATAAATACCTTCGCAAACAAACTAAAGAATGAATTTTTATTGTTATTTAAAAGATTTAAACAAAACGAAACAAACAAACAATGTTCAATTTGAAAGTTCAAGAGTGTAACAAACGAATAAGCTAAAAGACAGACAAATGGACGGACGGACGCAAAAGCGCACAACAACAAATAAATATTATATGTAAACGAACGAACGAACGAACAATATGCAAATTTTCCAATTCAACAGTAATTTATCATCGAAGCACTGTGGCAAAAGCAAAAATAACGTAAACTTATACTCTTTCTGAAGGAGGCGTGCAACAAACAAAACTTTTTCGATGAGTGTAGTTTATGCTTTATTTAGCAAAACAGCAGCAGCAACAGAAACATAAAAGGATCCTGTGTCTGTTCTACTCTCCGGCAACAAGGATTAATGAGTTTCGTGTGTTTTATTTGCATGTATAAATACTTACTAATACTGCTGACGGCTGCTTCTGTATCCCAACGAATTGTAACTTTACTATTTACGTACGTAAGAGCTTTTTTTTATGGATATTTCAACAATAAGAACAACAACAACTATCTATGCTTTTACAAACATCATTTGTTATACTCATATTTAAGCAAAGACTTTGTCTACTTATTCATGTATGTTTTTCTTTAACACTAAATATCTTTTAAAGAACACGTTTCTAAAATCCATCATCACTTGTGGTTGCCAAAAAAAAAAAACAATAACAACAATAACAAAAAACCAAACATCCTTTACGTTTTACATACAACATCCTCTCTGGCATAAGAAACTAAAGTGTATGAGTGTGTCTTTGTTTGTGGCACAATCGTGTCTTAAGATTTCTTATCTTGCCACCAACTTCTTTTAAAGAAAACACCACACATTCATTCATTTACTTACACATTTTTTCCCCTAGAAGGGCCATAATTTATATTTCTAACTTTTGCGCCAAATATAAAGTTTTGAGACAACAAAATCCACAAAAAAGGGTATCAAATGTTTATTTCTTTTATTGCAGCATCCAACGAAAAGTAACATGTGTGATCATCATCATCATCATCTACTTTATATCTTCCAACAAATGAGCCCGTTTTAAGATGCATTTATGGGTGAAGTATTTGAAAGTCTGACTGAATACAATAAAATTAAATAATTGCTTAAGAAACACCTTTGAATATGGCTTTGAAACTTCCGCTTGTATTTGATTATATGATTGTGATTATGACATGTAAGAGAGAACAAGAGAATTATAAATGATAGTCGCTTTAGCAACGGCTGAGTGCTAGAGAATGCACAGTGGGACCGGTTACAAAAATAAAGGTAATGATCATATTATACATATAATTAATTTTATAAATTTATAATTCAAAATAATATATACAAAATAGTAAAGGAAATTATAAGCTTTTAAGAAATTAGTTCTGAACTCATGATATTATTACCATGAGTATGAAAATCTTTTTTACACTAATAATAATATCCTAAAAACTGGTAATACAATTATATAGAAATTTATAGGCGACATTTAAAGAATTGGGCTTTCAGAAAATGAATTTATTAACCACCCTGTTGCAATGCTAAATGATATACAGAGTATCAAAATAGAGTAGCACAAATATAAAAAAGGCGTAGCTCTGAAGAATTATGGAAGACAAAATTTGTACTTTGTAGGTTTATTTGTTTCGCATTTAACTATTGCGAAATTCTTATATCTTAATATCATGTAAATAACTTAAGCCATTTACAGCCTTATTTATAACAAAAATTTAGCATGGAGTTAGCATAAGTGTCATTTTTAATATATTTTTTATCCATTCTGCTAAACTCATGTTAACTTAAAATCAAACTCTTATTATGTGCAGCTGGATATTCATTATAAATAAACTCTTTGCCAACACCCTGCTTAGCCTAATGGGCTTCCTAGTGAGCAGAAAGTTGTGTGCAATGTATACGTAGCTTCTAGTTTTTCGTTATAGATACGGTCGTTAGTATCTGTCGTAACAGATTTGAAAATTTCAGTGACATTCCTCATACAAAAGAAATTCATTGGTTATGATCTATGGAAGGGTCGTGTCATCCCCTAAATAAAGAAAGAAATTTTAAAGACATCGAATTGCTTTAATATATGTTTGTACATTATGCCAAAAATGGGCAGAATCGTAAAAGGGGCGTAACATACATATTTAAGGAAATAAAACAGCAATAATAAATAAGCTTAATGTTTCCCGCATTGACAATATTTGGCTTATTTCAAACAGAAGTAGACAGATAAATTTAAGGGCGTGGCACCAGTCATATAAAGAATATTTATTGTGTGGCATATTTGCGACTTAACAAATCTTTAGTCTTTTAACTTACTGTTAATATGGTCTGGCTTGACCGACTATAACTTTATTGATTTTATTTTTTATAACAAACAAAAATTAAGATGACATTCTTCATTGATTAAGGAAGGTTTCATTTGACATATGGTTTACCTCTTATAGATTTGCCTTTCTCTTAGATTTTAATCTCTATAAATGAAATTGCCACAGCTACTATCTCATTAGACATCTTTTTGTTTTGCCACAACACAACACAACACAATTTTTTATTATCAAGTATTTTTTGCGCTCTGGCAACATGTTGATGTTGTAAAAATATACATTTCACGGTTTAAGTGTAAAAACTTTTTAAACAAATTATTATATTTAACTTATTAAAGTAATTTGCAATGAAACAAAAACGTATATGTTACAAAGCCAACAAACGCTTTTCTATAAAACAGTGAACAGTTTGCGAAACAAAAACAAAATTTAAACACTTTAACCCAAAGATTGATTACAAGGCTAAAGCTGCAGGTGAAATAAGGAAAAATAAAAAAAGATTCATAAAGATCGCGGCTATAAACTGTCTATTTAGAATTTGGATGATGGATTTCATTTAATAGAATGGGAGCAAATAACAAGTGTTTGGCAGTTAGAGTAAAATTTCTAAGGAGATTCTTTTTATGTATAATTTTTTTTTATTGGAATTAAAAAAAGAAGAAGGTGGTTGAAGGTGATGCTGTTTGGTGTTGATCATGATCTGTTGTTAGCAGCAATGATTATGATTACTTTTTCTTGTTGGCAGTTATACTTTTTTTTTAGAATGGAATATTGGCAATAAGAAAACAAGTCAATATTGTACGTGAACAATGGTTTGTTTTGAACCCACTCTCTTTGTTTTTTTTTTGTAAACCGATCTTTAATAAAAATTGTATATATTTTTTTACACCTTTAAGGGTTATACGTATGTACGTAAGAAAAAAAAACCCCTCTAAATAATGATGTTCATTCTCAACTAGCTGCTTGTTTTATTGAGACTCAATGAATGGCAATTTGAGTAGTGTTTTTGTTGTTGTAGTTGTGATTAAATTATTGGTTTGATGGCATTAATGTTAAGCTCTATTAACCTCTGATTTAGTGATAACGATCGAACGTTACATTTAAACTAGCTACTTGCTATATTCGAGTATGTTGTTAGCAATTTTTGTTATTAACGAGGGTTGATCGTCTGTAGCTTAAAGATTCAAGCACATAATTTGTTTTGGCTTTTTTAGGCACTTGTTTTCCGACGTGTACAAAAATACCTGTTGCACTCTACAACATTTTAAAAATCTAAAGAAAGTGAGCATTTGACATGTACCTATATTTCAATATCAATTTTTTCGGGAATACATATTTCTAAAACTTTAAAACTTCAAACAATTCTAAGTGATCTATGGGAGCTACAAAAATTGAATTTCAACCAACACACCGACAGATGGCAAAATATATATACATATATAAGGCAAATCCTTTATTGAAATATATATATTTCCACCACAATCTTTTCCTTGGCAAGTTTAGCTTCAACGTAATGGTTTTAATTTTTGCGGTGGTTCCATCTAGAGCTCCAATATCATTATTACAGCTTCTCATTGCTTGCAATCTGTCTCAACCGATATCTTAAAGGTTCGCGCTAGATCCTCATACTGGGATTCTGGCGGTATTTAAGTCAGTGTTGCTGCTTTCAAGAAACACGAGAATGCGGATAACGATATTGCCTTTCGTTTTCTGAGAACGAAACTGAGGTTTGTTACTTCTGTACGTTACGTTTTGCAGAGACACTTAGAAAAAACCCTTAGAGTCGGCTTAAAAACCGTCATGAAATTCATAAACACCCATAGAAAATATAATTACTTATACTTAAAGTATGTTAACCCAAATTAGAATCATAATAACTAATTTTTTAGCCAAATTGTATGCAGCATTTATTTCTTTTTATATATCTGACAAATACATTACATATTACGTTTCAGAACATAAACTTGTTATTATAAAACTACTTCTTAGTATACAGACAGTATGTTATACTCATTGGAAAGTATGTTATTGAGTAAGAGCAAGTCATTACCCGGTTTTTTGCTGGATTCTCTCACTCAGTGTTCGTCTATTTAATTGCTTTGTTGTGTTGTATTGTTGTACCTATTCGTTTGGCAAATATAAAAGCTCACGACCTATAAACCATTTTTCGATAGTGAATGTCTTAACTAGAAGTACTTTTTTAAGTTTATTGCAACCTTTTAACAACAATTTGACATATATAATACGAAACTTAACTGTATCTGGCTAAAAATTTTAGTTTATTTGACTTCGATTTCCTTTTCGATTCCATAACATGAATCATCGAATATTTTCCCTAATATTTAACCTCCACTCGTTAATATAGAATTTATTGTTTCTCCTGTTTTTACTGCAACATTTATTATAGCGGTTTATTTATAAACTTAAAATTTCTCGTTACATTGTGATTATTTGCAACTACGAATAAAGATTATTATTTGGCTTAAATTAATATGTTCTAGTATGTAAAATGTCTGTAAAACATTTATTCTTGTTAAGTCTTGTCAGACCTAATAGTGGGTTTCGTTAGTAACAAATACATATATAAAAAGACACTAAGTATCACATGTTTATGCTCCAATATAAGTTTAATCGTCTGAAAATTTAAACATTTATATTCAATACAAAAGTACTGTAATTTAAAGAATTTTTCTTCTAACGAATGTGTTTATCATTTCGGTATTTCCTTATAAGACCTCATTAATTTTGTAAAGTTTTTATGAAAACGTAATGTAAGAGTATGGATTCCTTACAGTACGGAATTACGGTAAAAGTTGAAATTTTAGTTTAAGTTAAAGGTGATTTAATTTTTATATAAAAATCGCGTGATTTTGGTAGGTTTTTGAAAGTCTGTTTTTTGTTTTTTGCATTTTTTTTTTGTAATGAGGGGTGTTTTTGTAATAACAGGGAAAATAGAAGAAAAACATGCTACATTTTTTTTATTACAAATCAAAATTTAAAAGAGGTAAAGCAAAGTGTAAAACGAATCGAGTAGAAACCTCCTTAAGTTAGGAATTTAAATTTTGAGGTGTACGTTTATCATTTAACTTGACTATATTCGTGCGTCTGATGGAATAATTCTCTCTTCCAAATTATTTAACCAAGTAAAATGAAATCTATCTGAATTGTTTACAGTTTCCAGAAGCCGTTTAGTATTAAACTTAATGTAAATCGGCCACGTAGGAATAAAGCTCTAAAACAAAATGTAATAGAACCCAAAAAAAAATTTTTTTTATTTTTTTTGGAATTTTATAAATTTTAAACAATTAAATTTGATGTATAAAATTAAACAACAAGTAGTCAGGCTATTAGAATATTATCTTTGTAAGCAAAACTTGTAACTTTTGTACAGTTACACAGCAGACTAAAAACGACTTCTTTACCTTTATTAAAAAAAAAAATTAATAAAAAGAAATAAACAAAAAAAATTTTTAGGATAAAGAAATTTATATTTTATATATCCCTTCTGGTAAATTTTAACCTTTTGATATTTTTTTACAACGTTTATATTAGAAATTAAGATTTTCGAAAGTATCATATTTGGCCTTAATTCCTGACTGTCCATAACTTTTTTTGTAGCTCCTGTACACATTGACTGCTAAATAACTTAAAAATTACTTACAAATGACATACAAAAACCACAAGAAAACAAAAATTTTCAGTTGTTTGATTATTGTTGCATATTTATAGAGAAAAGTCTTATCCGTAAATGTTTGGCAATATGTTATGTGAACTTTTAAGCCATAAAACAGAAGTTAAACTCTTAGGCTAAAAAGAAAGTAAAAGAAATTATTTGAAATTTACACACACGATGTTCAAACACTCGAGAAAAAATGTTTGTTATAAGAAAGTTAGAAAATGTATTAAGAGTCTTAACAGATATTTTTTAGTTGGTACTTTTTTGGTATTCAAAAGGAAGTCTGTAAATCGCTATCGAGAAAAATTTCTCACAATTTCTAAACTTCCTGGCCATTTTCCTTGTCTATTAGACCGACGCATCTCTTTTGTGGTAATTATGTCGAAATATTGTGATCAAATATAAACTGCTGTTGCAAATTAAAAAAAGTTTGATGTTATTTTTTTTGCTTTTCGTACTTTATTTTAGTCTATTAAATGCAGTACCTTCACTGCTTAATTCTTAATTCTTCTGGTCCACCAGTGAAGTATTAATTGTAAAATAAAACCTTTTCTATTAATTTTTACCAAATAATAAAGATAATCAAAGAATTAAAAATAGTACATTTTGTGGATCAGTTGGACCCAAAGGTTATATAAGGGTTTATTTAATTTAGGTCCCCCCGGGGGTAGTTAGAAAAGCATCATGATGATATCCCCACCATGGTGCTAATGCCCTCGGGGCAAAAGAGGCTTGCCTTAGCCTCGGGTGGCTGGACCCAAATTGGCGATTCACCAGAATCAATCTGGTACCACGAGAACCAGTGAGCCCCCAGGACTTGTTCTCGACTGGTTGATTGGTTGAGGCCCTTTCGGGGTCCACGTGGTGGCTGTGGTTTGATACCTTGGTTTCACATTTTATTGAACTAGCAGGAAGAGGTGTCAATTTGTCTGATATTCGTCTTCGGACGGTTGAAACACATCTCTATGGGTGTTACTATTAACACATGCTGCGCAAAGAAGGTCGGAGTCCAGGCTGATGCTTGTGCTAGTGACAAATTTCGGTCAGCCGGACCTTATCAGGCTCTACCTTATAAAAGGTAGGTCTGAGAGCAAAGGGAACCTAGATATCCCGAGCTCTTAAGCAAGGTGCCTACTCTATTATCCAGAATCATAATGGGTGGAGCCTTGCAAGTCACACAGGGGCGATGGTTAACGCATAATAATTTAACTCGTGGTTTGACCACTGTCTGGTAATGTCACGAGGTGACGGTACAGACATAAATCTTTATCACGTATGTTACCCTAAGGTTCCCCCCGGGGCAACCATGATGATTACGTCCCATAATGGTGCTAATGCTCTCGAGAAAAAGAGGCTTGCCTTAGTCTCAGGTGCACGGACCCAAATAGATGGTTCACCAGAATCTTTCTGATACAATGGGAACCAGTAAGCGCCCCTGGGACTAAGTCCTGGACTGGATGTTGGTTAAGGTCCCTTCGGGGTCAACATGGTGGCTGTGGTTGTCACCTAAATTTTAAATTAGTAGGAAGAGGTGTCAATTTGTGCTGACATTTGTCTTCAGACTTATTTCGGACGGTTGAACCATACACCTCTATGAGTGTTACTAAGTAAGTGGTTTCCCTGAAAGTTATGCTTAAAAAAATTGAAAAAAAATAAATTTTTATATTAATTTGCCAAATAAAGTTAAGCCGTATCACCAACTCTGAAATAGCTATAAGGCAAAAACTGATGACACCTTTTTTTCGAGGATGGTTCACTGATTTTCAAACTCTTTTGAGGCCCATAAAAAAAAACTGTCATCAATCTGACCAAACTGAATAAAGAGTTTTACTACACTTTGCTAGTATAATCGAATTTATACTGTTACGTTCTTGCATTTTTTCTTTGTTGCACAGTGTTAGCGGCATTTTTATATTTAAATAGTACTTCCAACGTTCAAAATTTACCATAATTTTTCTTCGAGTGTACAGAAAGTTTTGTGTTGTTTATTTGCCGATGAAAGGTTTCAAATGTTAAATGTCTTTTGCCTAACCGTCTTCATTGCTTTTAAACCACATTACAAATTATAATCTAAAATTAAAATCATGATGATACATGTTAAACGATAAGTGCTGGCACATACGTTAAAAATAAAAAAAAACTTATAAAGGATATTGAAAAAAAGAAGTTGAGTTTAGCAAAAGTTAAAACATTTTAGCAAATGAATGACATAAACATATAAAATATTACCTTAGGGAAACTAGTAAGTAACTATCATTATAAGTTTTATTAGATTTCTCAAATACATAAGTCTATGCATTTATGTACATATATGTATGTATATATAGGGTGTCCCAAGATTTAGGCAATATTTTAAATTTAAAGCGTTGCCGACTAAATACAGAAGACATTAAGAGCTTATACTTATGGGGTTAGTAAAAATGCCACACCCTGGAAGGGAACAACTAGTTTTTCTAATTAAAAATATTTCAAATTAAAAAGAAAAGTTTGGCTGCATGATAAAAAGAAAAAAAATGTGCCAGCAGATATTTTGTAATTAATGATAAAAGTTATATTTTTTTTTTTAATCAAGCGCAAATTTTGGAACATCCTATATTACGGCCGTAGTTTCTAATTACAAACATTTAAACAACCCCAGATTTTTGTTACACACTTCGATTTTAATCAATTTTCCATATTTTTGGTTTCATTCAAATGTTTCTATATAAACCAAATTGATTAAAAATTGTTATTTTTTCTTGCCTGTTTCCATTTCTACAACAATTAATAAGTTTTATTTGTCTCTCAGTCCGTCCGTCTGTCTGCCCTTGGTTTTTTCTAATTGGTTTGTGGTTCATTTTGTTTGTGTGTTATTTTATTATTTGTTTATTTAATTCATAAATATTTATGAATTAAATTCTGCAATGTTTTTTTTTTATTTGTTTAGGGCGGTGTTTTGTTTTCTTTTCTTTTTATTTAGAAAGTCTTTATGTTTATTGTTTAGGGTTAACAAATAATTTTGTTGTTTTATTTTTACTTTATGCATATTTATGAGTATGGATTTAATAATTTGTCATAAAATTGTAATAATTTTTGTCTTGTAATGAAAGCTTTTAGGCAAATGCTTTAGAGCCCCATAGCAAAAAAGAAAAGGAAACAAACAGTAGTTGTAAGGAATTAATATAATCAAAGGGTTCCTTAAAGAACACAAAATACATGATTAAAAACGTTTGTTTTAAAAATGGAGACGCAAGAAAAAAAAAGAGCTTTAATTTTGAAAAACATTTAATTAAAAACTGTATTAACAGAATCTTTCTTTAAAGTATCAAAAATATCAATTTACAAAACTTAAAATGTCTCACCCTTTCCAATATAACTTTCGTATAAAATATATAAAGTCTTAACATTTATTAAGCAAACGGCGCACAGTGTTAGATTTTGTCAATTTAGGGGGACCAAAGTCTGTATTTTGAAAACTATTAAAGGTTAAGCTACGAATTTTTAAATTTGTTATTATTATGTAAATACGCATCTTTTTTGAAAAATTGGGCGAAATCAGACAACTGTTACGCCCACCCCCTACATAACAGTACGAATTAAAAAATATTCAAAAACAACAAAGTTATAAAATGATTTAAAGTTTCTGAACACGCGACAGGTAGTAATAAGATATTTTTTCTGTAATAAAGACGACATTCGGAGTACTGTTACCTTGTTTTGGAAAAAATGTTGGACTATGGATTTCTTAGGCAACATATTACGTGATTCCTATTAGCACTTCATTAGCAAATTGGTTAGATTACATTTCAAATTACAAAGAAAACTAACGTAAACTATTGGCGCAAATGCTGAATGATTTTGAAAAAAACCATTTGCATTTTAAACCTTTTTTTAACAAAGAACTCCAAATTAATTAAAATTATTATAAAAAAAAATAGTTCACATCCATTTTCTTTCAAAATTTTATAGATATTTAATTTTTTGAAAAAATCATTTTATAAAAAAGTTTTTTAAAAATTCAAGTTTCCAAAAATTGTCTCCTGGTTGACAGTCTCAGAGAGTCACTTAACATTGCAACTTGCCCTGACACGCCAGATATTTTTAAAATGGATGGAGATGAATTCAATCATCAGCGAAGGACATGTAATCAAAAATGGCAACTGTGTTAAATTAATAATTCCTGATCGATTACAACTATGGTATTCTCCACTCTGTTTGTTGACTTTGCATTGACCTTTATATTTGTGTAGTCACTTGGGACAGGGGTCAATTTATTATTAGTGTGCTGGAACAAGGATTACAACGTCTAGGATAAAACCTTGTTGCACCTCGTATCTCTTTAGAATTAATAGGAAGCAGTTTAAAGACACTATGGCCCCATTTAATGGTAATACTGCAATCCTAGTTTTCTTGCTAAGAAGAGGCTTTTGTAGATGGTTTTTCCTGTTTTGCATAATACTCGAATTGTGCACTTTGTCATTTGTAGACTACCCTTCCTCTTGGAGTTAACGATGATTAGCCTTTTTAACAGTTAACTTTTTTATCAGGGATAGTGGATGGTTTGCTGTGCAAGACCACACTGGGTCAATTATTGCCACCCAAAAGACTTCTTCTTATTATTTTCTTCTACTATCTTTGGCAATTGTATATTTTAAGCATCTCCAACTGTTTCGGTTTTTCTCTTTTTCTTACGAGCTTCAAAAAACAAAACTAATGCAACAATTGATTGTTTAAATGTAAATAAAGAAAAACAAGTGAGAGCGCTATATTT
>NDXZ01012847.1:3113-33628 GCA_003055125.1 Paykullia maculata
AAAACAAATTTTAAGAATAATTTTTGTTTAACCTTTGATATATGAAGGGTAAAAAAATTTCAATTATTTCTATTTTAAATTATTTTTGCCTCCTATTTTATTGCAAATATTTTTGAAACAATATTCCATTTTTTGTTTGTTTATTAAACTTATAGCAAATTTAACAATTTAGTAGTTGCCTTTATTTTTACTAAAAGCATTGTGGGTTGTTACTTTTTATGAGTTTGATGGCAATTCTTTTTAGTCTGCCTTCTACATATATATAGACATAATATCTTTAATTAGGGTCATTTAATAACTACAACACCATCTAATAAATTTTTATTGTTTATTTGTTAATGGCATAATTTTATATTTCAATATATAAATGATGAGAAGAATAATCGAATTATTAATTTTATTAGTAAATTGTTTTTTCGTTATATTTTAAAGAAATACAAAAAAACAAAATAAAACTTTCACCCTAAAATTTGATTTGACTTATATCTGCCTTAAATATGCTTTAAATTAATAGATTGCTAAATATATCATACAAACCTCAAGTCTTTTTTAAAAACTCTTTAAAAATTTCTACCTTAAAAATTTATTTAGCAAGAAATTTCCACAAGAAAAGTTTTAACAAACATAACAAACAGTTCCTTTGGAAACTTGTCTGTTGTTGAAACTCTGCCTCAAATACTCGATCCCTGTTCGTCGTGGAATACAGAACGGACAGTTGATGTAGGTTTCAACAAGTCCCAAATAGGAGGCACCACGAATATTGATGAATTACATCAGGCATAGAAAATACGTATTCCATTGTGCTGGTGTTTTATTACAGTTCAAATATCGATTGGTTTTTGTTCATATTTATACACCTAATTCGTATATATTGACAGTCACTTTGTAGCATAAAAATACTTACGCCTACCAGACAAATAAATTCGATTTGTTATCCTTAAAAAAAAGACAAACTGAATTTAATACATCATTAATACGTAAATGCATAAAGTGTTTGTTATTATTATTATTATTACTTTAATATTAACCCAGCGCTTAACATTATGCTTTATTATGTATAATAAATACCAATAAATATTTATTAGCAGCTACCCCCGTCTGCAAGTGTTTACATTAAAGCCAAACATTTTTGTGAACATGTTCTAACCACAATATAATAAACTCGTCTTTGGTTTTATGGTTTAGGATTTTGGCCATTTGAAACGCCTTAGAAATTATGTCAAGCTGCCATAGGAAATATGGTAACTAAACTAAGTAACATAAAAGTTTCCTGACAATATCATCGGACTATTAAAAATTAAAATTCGAATAGAAAATTTATGGAAAATAAAAGACCTTTATGATTTTGAGAAAAATATTGCACATAAATATGCTATTAAAAACTAATTCAATGATTGTTAATGACCTTTAGTTAAATTTTAAGATTAATATATAAATATTGAATGATCGAATTTTCATTTAATTAATTAAGAAGAAGATTCCAAATGAAAAATATTGAGATTGCGAACATTTTTAATAAATTTCTCTTTGTTATAATAATGGAAGATTTTAATAAAATAAATTCTTGTTATTATTTTTATGCAGGATTATTTAAATTTTTGTGATCAATTCTTTCGAATATTTAACAAACTACAAACAGTTGCATACTTTTATGGGAAACCAAAAACAAAAATTTCTAACATTTTATATCAATCAATCAGAACAGTCATTATCCTTTTTTATAATTATCGATAAGATTTCCGTTTATTAAGATTTTTATCTTCATTACAGAGGTTTTAAATTATTTAAAATTTTTTGTTGTTAATAATGTTACAAATATTTTAATAAATTTCTTTTATTTTTCTGTTCCTAGATGGTTTGGTGTCAAGATAACCATGGCCTTGGCTTTTTTTGCCTACATGCCCTACATAGTGGCTCAATTCTATCCACGTTTTCAAACGCTTATACCGGCCGGCCTGATGGTGGGTTTTGGTGGTGGTCCTCTATGGTGTGCCAAATGTACCTACCTCTCTACAGTGGCCGAGGCCTTGACCCAAGTGCGGGGTCAGAAGTCTCAAAAAGATGTTAATACTGTAAAGTTTTTCGGGCTCTTCTTTATATTCTATCAAATGGCTCAAGTTTGGGGCAACTTAATATCGTCCTCCATCCTATCCCTGGCATCAGCTGAGGCAGAAGGAAATGAGTTGTCACCCACAAACTCCTCAAAGGCTGCATATTTAGTAGGTGAATTGTGTGGAGCACGTTTTTGCCCCAATGTTAAGGCAGAGGTAAATCCCAATCTTATACCACCAGAGCCTAGTAAAATACAATTGTTAAATTCGATTTTCCTGGTTTGCATGGCAGTGGCGGTTATGCTGATTGTTTTTGGCATAGATTCATTAAAAAGGTACGTTTGTGTAGATTTAAAAATATATGTTTTAAGATTATTGTATCTTCCAAAGATACGGGGTCAAAAAACGTGATGCTGGTGGTGAAGGCATATCAGGCTTAAAGCTTTTAAGTGCCACTGTCAGCATGTTAAAGAAAAAACGTCAGCTATTGATGCTGCCTATAACTATGTTTATAGGTTTGGAGGAGGCTTTTTTGGCTGTGGACTTCACTAAGGTAATATCTATGAACTCTCTGTATCCTTTGCTTTGCAAATCACATTCAATGATTTAATGCATTCAGCTTGTTTCACGCTTTTGTTGCATTTTTAAAATTAAAATTGTTTTTTCTTTTATTTAGTCCTTTGTTGCCTGTGGCTGGGGTATTTCAAACATTGGCTTTGCCATGATTTGTTTTGGTGTGGCCAATGCCATTGCTGCCGGTTTGGCTGGTGGTGTTGCCGAGAAATTGGGTCGTGTTAAGTTGGCTGTACTATGTGCTCTGCTAAATTTATCCCTCTTTGGCTACATGTACTTTTACGAAGCTAAACAGCGTGACTTTATAAAATACTGTGCTTTTGCTGCCATCTGGGGTATTTGTGATGGTATTTGGTTGGTTGTTATCAATGGTAAGTTGTTACTGTTTTAAGGAAGCTTTTTTAAAAGCTGGACTATGTAAAAGTTCTGCTAAAATACAAAAAATGTTCTTAACATATATTGTATTTTAACATTAAGTTACGTTATTTAGATAAGGTTTTTTATTTTATATTTTGCCGCTTGTTAAACAAATCTAAATGTGGCATATACAATGTTACGAATTCATTGCGAAATGTTATATTTTATCCAGCCGGCACCTCTAGCGATTTAACTTCTTCCTTTTTATTATTGTGAAAAAATTTAGAGCTTGATTTCTAAACCTAGATAATCATCGAAACATATACTGTGTTAAAAAACACAACGAAAAAACTAAAGATATGCTCACGTTTTTTACAGTATAAAAACTGTTCGACTTTTTATGAAATATAATGGTTACTTCAAAACAAATAACAACCTATGTTTAATTATATTTTTCTAAAAACGTAATGGAAAGAAAAATACTTAAAGACCTTTTAAAAATGGATCATTAAGGCAACTTCGGCTAAATCAGCTGGTTTTTTAATTAAACAAATAAAAAAATTTCTAAGCAAGTTTAAACCCAGTATACAAAATTGTTTGATTTCTTTTCAAGACCTTTAGTTTAAAACACAGAACTTAACTAACGAAAGGGCACCTTTGCTAAGCAAAACATCATTTAATGTCACCTTGTAAAAAACATAACGTTTGCTTACATTTTGTCATGCCAAGTAATTTAAACAACTCATGGAGCAATTAAGTATTATTTTTGATAAATCTCAGGAAAAACCTTAGAACAAGTTTTAAAACATTGTTTTAGTTTCTTTTATGA
Organism: Paykullia maculata; assembly: GCA_003055125.1. Lineage (NCBI taxonomy): Eukaryota > Metazoa > Arthropoda > Insecta > Diptera > Rhinophoridae > Paykullia > Paykullia maculata. The sequence continues at coordinate 6,924 of NDXZ01012847.1, forward strand.
CTTCCTCAGAATCGGTAAATTAATTGCCACCTTAATATATTTTGTTCTTTCTAGCTTTCTATGGCATTTTGTTTCCCAAAAATCTCATAGCCGGATATAGCAATTTTCGATTATGGGAATCAACTGGCTCGGTTATTGGCTACATTATTAGTTCACAATTGTGCACCTCGACCAAATTATTAATACTTATGGGTGTTTTGTTGGTGGGTTGTACAGGGTAAGTGTTATAAATAAAATACATACTGTATGTATGTACATCTATTAGGGTGGGTCAATTTTTGTCATCAAAAATCGTATAGCAAAAACGTAATCTACGCGAAATTCTAAGAAAAATTTCCCAAGAAACTATTGGTCTGTGATCAAATCTTATCCCGCGCAATTCGACCTAATGATTTTCTGCTTCCATTAATAAAATAAAATATTGTATCTCTCTTTCGAAGAAATTCTAAAATACGTATACTTAATTATTTTCGTTTTAATAATTAAGTATACGTATACGTATACGTCCCAGAAGCCATTTATCGATACTAGCACTGATATAATACGGTTTTACTCGTAACTACACAAAAAGTGGCAGTTTTAGATATTACGATAGAACTCGTAGTTGGCTTCCTGGAAGAGAAATCGATCTACGAGTTATCTCGTAGTTGGCAGTCAACGTGTTAAAATTAAATTTTTTTTTTATTTTCTTTAAATATTTGGAGCATTTTATAAATAAAAATATTAATTTTTTAAATAAGCAAAGTCTGTAAAGACTTCTTATTATTTTGGTTCCCAACACCTTCCTGTTAATAAAAATTTTACACAAATCATAGAGTGAAGCAATATTTAGACATATTTTCGAATGTGCGCGGGATCGAAAATCGTTTAAGACCTATGGTTTCTACAGCGAAGTTGCTTTGAATTCTACGTAGAATCATTTCCCTCCTACGATTTTTCATTTTTTTGACATCCATACAAATCGACCCACCCTAATGTATTTCTAATATGATTTCAAAAATTTATTCCATTTTCTCACTTTCTTTGCAGTTATGGGATTATTGAGTATCGAGTTTGGAAGAAACAAAAGTATGCAGTCGTGATGTTGGGAGAGAAAAGTGATTTATGATGATAAAAAAAAAATACAGTATGAAATTAATTTGTTGTAGTTTTAGTAATAAAAGTGAGATTTAATTTTATTTGTTATAGAAAAATATTGAGATTAAGATTTTTTCATATAAATATTGTAGATAAATAATAATTCATATATTTTTTAATTTAGAAATCAAAACGTTAAAAGTAAAAATTATTTTGAACAGATAATGAGATTAAAACGGTGATCTTATTAGACCAGCTGTTACTTTTATAATGCCAAACATTTATACATTGGCCGACTTCCTAAACGCAAGTTGCAATGCATATTTACAATGCATAGACTTCCTAAATGTATACGTGAATCTTGTGGCAACGCCTTATGTTCCTAATCGGCTGGCAGCTCAGTTTCATGAGCATCAGCTGTCAAAATCTTGCATCAATTTTATATTGTATGCAATCAGTTGTGTTAAAAGTTTGTATGAAATGGGGCGTTCCTAAACGCCGATTATATGCAAAGCATTTCTCTACAAAGCAGGGTTGCGCCTAAGGCCTGCTTCGCATTGCATACGCATTTTTTCAATTTATGCTTTGCAACTTGTGTTTGGAAGTTGGCCATTTTCTTTATTTCTCTTCTCACTAATTCAAGTTGTCAAATTTCGTATATGTATTAACAATTTTAACGGAAAGTCCTCTTCAGTATGCAAATGAGAAAACAAAGCATGTTGTAAGAAATATAAGCTGAATGTTGTTTTATTATTATTTTTAAAATGTTTCAAACGATACCGTTTGTCTGGCACCAGATTACAAGGTTCACAACTTGAAAGATTTTTTATAAAATATTAGGAATTTTTTTCGTGTTTGGTGCTAAACATTTCATGTTGGCTGTTATGGACTTTTAGGAATAAAAAAAATATTTTTATTTTCAATAAAGCTTTTTTTAACCAAAATATTTTTTTTATAAAATTTATTTCAAAACTGAAAAATTCCTTATCTTGTTGAAGGAATTAAATTTTCGGATTTTTTTCTTTTTTTATAATTTCGACTAAAATTCCGAAATTGGGGTTAAGGTCTGAGCCTTTACTAATAACTCTGCCAGATAACAAACAAAAAAACTTAAACTTTCATAAACTTTATTATTTTTTATGCACAAGAAAACTAAACTAATTTCTTTTTTTTATAATTTTTTTACATATTCCTTTATTTCATGTTTTGTTGTTGTTTTTGTTTTATTACAATCATTTTAAATTATATGAACGTTATGACGTTTTTCTTTAAATGCTAGTTTTTGTTTTCTTATAATATTTTTTTAAACATATTTTATATGAATCTATTTTGTGTGTGTTTGTGATCTTTTTATTTTTATTTATATTTTACATAAGTTGTTCTCATACATATTTTGTTTAGGCTATAAAAGTTACATACAAGACAATTTAATACATTTTATTTTATTCAAATTTTAAATATTTTAAAGTATATGTGGGTATTGATGTACATAAATATGTAAATGATTTAATGCTGTTTTGTTTCCAAGAAATGACCTGTTTTTGATTTTAATCATTTTTTAATGTTTTTTTTTATCATAAGACCAATATAAAGATTTTTTATTTATTTTTATAAGTTTTTTTTTTGTTAAAAAAAATTATATATTTTTCTTTTATAAAATTTTGGAATGGCACGTTAAATTATTTTTTTTATACTCTTTTGTTAAAATAATTGTGCTTGTTTTTTATTTAATTATAAAACAAATTTCAATATAATTTATGTTTCCTTAAATTATTGTATTAATATTAGTTTACTTTTATAAAGTTATTAATATGTATTATTTCTAATTATATTAATAGCAATAGCATTATTACAGCTAAATAATAAATGCTATGACACACCTTTACATATGGCCTACAATTTTATTTTAATTTAGGAAAGGAATGGAACCAGAACCAATGTTTTGACAGTTTTTATTATAAAGACAAATTAAATTTGTCCTTCTTTACATACATATTTTCTCTTACACTTAATCACTTATATAATTTCTGATTTTATATTTTTAAAAAACATTTGTAGAAAATAAAAATTTTAATAAATAATTTATTTTTGTTTATTATTTGGAATATCTATTTTAATCATTAAAATTTTTATATATTTTTTTATAATATGTTTATTTAAAAATTATATAAACTTTGTTTTTCCATTAAATTTTTTTTTTTTATTTATTATTTTTTATTTTTTATTTTTTTTTATATACATTAAACAGCTCTCAGATTTACTTAAACCTAAGCTGATTCGTAACTTTTTTTGCCACCGTTTGTCTTTAAAAAAAATCTTAAAGCTTTAAGTTTGATTTTTCATCCTTTACTTTTACTACATGTAGTTTATTTAATTTTAAACCATCCCTTTTGACATCATACGCACTGTATTCTTTAAAGCTTGACGTTTATTACAAAACCAAATACGTATGACTTCACGCTCGTAGCCCAATTGATGAGCTAGTCCAGTTATTTCGGTGCCTAAAAGAAAAAAACATAAGGCAAATTTAGTATACAAGTTTTGCTAAAAGTTATAAGAGAGAGCGAAAGGGAAAAATTTCGGTAATAAAAATAAAAATAAAAAAAAATCAATAAACAAACAAATAATAAAAAAAAGTTTTTAAACAAATAATAACAGTTACAAAGAACGATTTGTGTTAAATTCTGAAAATTTTTATCATAATAAAATATAAAACAATATTTATATAAAATCAAATTATATTAAGTAAATAAACATATATAAAAAATATATTTAAAATAACTATAAATAAAATTAAAGTAAATAACAAAACGATGTAAACAAAAATTAGATTAAAAAATATTTTTTTATAAATGGAAAATTATGAAACAAAATAAATTTTACTTATTAAGCAGAATAAAAAAAATACATACAAAAATTGGAATAGAATAAAAAAAAGTAAGAAAAACTAAAATAAAATAAATTGGAATAAAATAATAAAAATAAATAAAAAATAATAAAAAATAATATATAATAAAATGAAATGAAACAAAGTTAAATAAAAAAAAAATTATATTAAATAATATTAAATATAATAAAATAACACTAATAAAAAATATTAATAAAACAAATAAATTATATTAAATAAAATAACATAAAAAAAATGAAATAAAATATAAAAAAAATCAAATAAAACTAAATAAAAAATAATTTTTAATAAAATGAAATAAAATAAAGTTAAATAAAAAAAAATTAAATAATATAAAATAAAAAAGAATTACATAAAATAATATAAAATAATATAAAATAAAACTAATAAAAATTAATAAAACAAATAAATAATACTAAAGAATATACATAAACTAAATAAATAAAAAAAAATAAAATAGAATTAAATTAAATTAAATTAATATAAATAAAATAAAAAAATAAAATTTAATAAAATGAAATAAAATAAAGTTAAATAAAAAAAAAATAAAATAAAACGAAATATAAAAAAAATAAATAAAAAAAATAAGTAATATTTAATAAAATGAAATAAAATAAAGTTAAATAAAAAATAAAAAAAACTGAATAAAATAATAAATAATATTTAATAAAATGAAATAAAATAAATTTAAATAAAAAACAAAAAATTAAATAATATAAAAGAAAATAATATAAAAAAATTAAATGAAATAATATAAAATATAATACAATAAAACTAAATAAAAAATAATAAAACAAATAAATAATACTCAAGAAAATACATAAAAAAATTAAATTAAATAAAACTAAATAAATAAAAAAATAAAATAAAATAGAATTAAATTAAATTAATCTAAATAAAATAGAAAAAAAATAAAAAAAGTAATATTTAATAAAATGAAAAAAATAAAGTTAAATAAAAATAAAAAATAAAAAAAACTGAATAAAATAATAAATAATATTTAATAAAATGAAATAAAATAAATTTAAATAAAAAAAAAATTAAATAAAATAATATAAAATATAATACAATAAAACTAAATAAAAAATAAATAGACAAAGTTAATAAAATAAAATAACATAAAATAAAATAAAATAAAAAAACATAACAAAATGAAATAAAAAAATAAAACAAATTAAAACAAAATTAAAATAAATTAAATAAAATCAAGTAAAATAAAATAAAAATAAATAAATAAAATAAGACAAAAAAATTAAATGCATTAGATGAATAGAGAAATTAAATACTTTAACCATACAAAGCAAAATAAAATACATAAAAAATTAAAAACATTTATAAAACAATAAAATAAACAAGAAAAAAACAAATTACAAAAAAATATAAATAAATAAAATAAATATATTAAAAAAATTAAAGTTAATTAATAAATTGAAACAAAATTAATATTTATATTAAAAATAAAACAAAACAATAAAAAATCAAATAAATATTAAAAATATATTAGAAAAAAACTATAAAATTATAAAACAAACAAATAAAAACAAAATAATCTTTAATCAAATATAATAAAAAAAAAATTAACAAAAATGATTAATTTCCTTAATTGAGACATAGATTTTATATTATAAAAATAAAATTTGAAATTACCACTCACCCGATGGATGGGTATTACGCTCAAAGTGAGCATTTAAAAGCTCTAAGGCTTGCGGGGTAAATGAAGTGCGTCGTTTGCGCTTCTTCGATGGTTCCACACCAATGTAATCGGTTAAATGATTTTGGCCAGACTTGAAACGATTCCAGTGACTAAAATTTTAAAAGCGAAACGAAAAAAGAAAAACAAAACATAAAGTTAGTACATTCAGGGAATTAACATAAAAGTAAACGTGGTAGGAACTTAATCCATACTCTCACCTCTCTTCGGCCTCTTTCATCCAACGTTCTAAAACGGGTTTAATTTTTTGAGCACTCTTTGGTGTTATGTCCAATTTTTCAAACCTGAGAAGGGGAAAATATGGAATTTTAACAAAAAAAAAAATGTATTTACAAATAAGTTTTTCAATTTCAGTTATACTTTTTTAGTATGCGCTTAGTTAAATTGAAAAAAAAAGAAAAGTGCCAGGACATTGTTTTAATTACTTTTTTGTAATTTTTATTTTTTGAGTTAAATTTTTTTTTTAATTATTTCCACAAAACAAGCCAAACATAAAGTTTACAAGAAATAAAAAAAAAAATAATTATTATAAAAAACAAAAGATACATTTTCTTTTATTATATATGATTTTTATTTAAAATATTTTAATAAATATTAATTAATATAATATAAATGAGTAAAGGCAATGCCCTGGCCAATAAGTTTATGGTTTTTAAAAAACAGCTTAAAGCTTTAGCGCATACTAAAAATAATGAAAGAAAAAAACAAATAAAAGTTTCTTTTTTTAGCAAAACGTTTATTGTAGAAGACTTTTAACAAAAATTTCGCTAAAAGCCTAAACGTTTTTCTAATAATAAATTTTTATTTTTTTTAACGAGTAAAAAGCCATTAATTTTTATTTATTTTTTTCTTTCTTTTAAAGCATTTGTATTTTTATAATTTTAAATACTTATTGTTTGTCGTTGTTGTTATTATATTGTCAACATACATGTTCTGTTGTTGTGTCGATAGTTGAGCAGCATACATTTGAGCAGCTAATGCACTATAACATTCAATACGATTTGATTTTTTTTTACAAAATTTTTCGAAAAGCACAATTTTTTTTTTTATAGATTTATATATAAATAAAAGAAAAAATAAAAAAATTATTATTAATATTTGTTTTAGAAAAGCAATTAGCGTTTAGTTTATTTTTAGATATTTTTAATATATATTTAAGCAAATGTCCTGGCACTATAAATAATAAATATATTTTTTTCAGTTCAGGAAGTTAAAAAAAAAGATAAATTTTGATAAAATTGCTGGTAGAGGGGTGGGTAAAAATAATGTTTAAATTAAAATAACTATATAAGAATTATGTATAGATCGTTTATGGAAAATAAATTAATTTTAAGTTTTCTCTAAACTATGTAAAACTATGACATGATGCAAACAATGTTTTAAAAAAAATTTTATTAAAATATATTTTCAATTGTTTAATTTTTTAAAGCCTTTAAATGTTATAGGAGCAATTAAAAGTTTGAGTTTTAATATTAAAACTCTTCCTTAAAAACTTCGATTAAACATAGTTTGGTAAATCTGGTTTTGACATTTCTAGACGTTGTTCGAAGTCAACATTAGTTTTAAATATTTGATTTAAGATTAATTATTAGGTGGTATACAAGTATGGACAAACAATATAGAAAGAAGAATAAATTATTGCAATAAAGAAAATAGTCACTTGGATAATTACTTCTAGTAATAAAACAGCATACTATAGTGAAAAGTTTTTAGTTAAAAAGTGAAGATATTTAAACTTAAATATAATAATATCTAAGAAATTGGCTTCAGTCGACAAACAATTTGATGGTGTTAATGTTAAAAGATGACTTTGGGTATGGGGCTGCAACGACTGGCGCTTACATGGCCTAATCTAAAGGTCCAATTTCATACTGCATTATTGAGTAAATCTCAATGTATTTCAACAATAACGCTGCATATAATGGCTTTTAAATTGTTTCTGGATTATCGTTGCATACAAGTGACATATTCCCAGAAAAATATTCTAAATTTGTCAATCGTACGTACAAAGTTAACAGTAAAAGTATTCTGTTAGCTGGACACTTTTGTGAAATCAATCATTTTATTAAATGTTTTTTGCCCACAAAAACACATCTTAAAACATTTTTTAATCATTTCTGGTTTATGATTTCACAAAGTTCTTATAGAAAAGTCTTTCAGAAATTCTAGTTTCAAGATTGTAATGAAAAAACTTTAAGAGAATAAAGAATTAAAAAAAAACCTTTAATATTCTTATTTAGTTTAATGAACATAACAATAAGTCTATTCGAAATTCAAATGATCCTTGCTCCCATTAAGGGTTCACCAACAGAAATTACCTAAACCCATATTAAACTTTTTGAAGTTTATATGAAGATAAAATTGCGATAAATTTTCTATTGAGAATTTTTTTTCATAAGCCACGGACTTATAACACTTTTTCATAAGTTTTCTATTTAGATATAATTTTTACAAAAAAAAACAGAAAACAAGTTTTTATACATTAATTTAAAAAAAGTTTAGATTTCCTTTCGTTCCCCTCGAATATGTAAATCACTTCATTCTTTGTGTCTCTTTCATAAATAAAATTTCCTGTAGTTTTTGATTGGCGAAAAACCAGTGCAAACAATATCATTTTCTAATTTAAACTCAAAAACTAAAAGCGTCAACTATTTAGCTTATGTTATGAGTATTGATATTTGTTTTTTTTTTGTATCATTTACTTTATGCATTATGTTTTACTAACTTATTTTCTATATAAAAGAAATTTTAACGCTATAAAATTATCTATTTACCAAACATTCTTAAGAGAAATTCTACCATGTAAATATTTTTTTAATTAAATATCATAATCAGTCTTTTAAATAATTAAAATAAAAAGGACATTTTTTGGATGCTATCTTAAATAAAAAACTTTTCAATTTACCTGCATATGGCACTTTGACTATAGGCAGGACCTTCTGTAACCGACAGAGCCTGACCCACTTGAGTTTGAGTCAAACCCAAGGATAGACGACGCAATTTAAAAGCTTTGGCAAATTCCTTAATCTCATCCAAATCGATGCCATCAACCATATTGGTGGTGGCCTGGTTAATGGTGGGTTCGTCTGGAAAAAATAAAAAAAAAATGCAAGAAAATATGTTAAAAAGAAAGTTAAAGAATAAAATAAATTTCATACAAATACAATTATCTTAATTTCTTAATTAAACTACATTTTAACAAACTAATTTCTGCTTAAAAAATGCTTAAGTTACTTTTATTATTTCAACTTAAAAATTTTCTCATTTAACTTAATATTTCTTTAATTAACTTAAGCTATTTTATGTCTGCACTAGAGAAAAAGGTGTGAAATATTTATCTTTTAAATAAAACTTGTTGCACTTTATAACAGGTGCAAATTATGACTTGTTCCTTTATTTGAGTGAAACATTTTAATTTCGTTTTTAAATTTATAAAAAAATTTCTTGATACTGTTCCTTTACACGTTTTCATTCATATATAAGAACTTTTTATCGAATTTATTTTATAAAAACTTTTTGAAAATTTGAAATTTTGCGAAAATTCTCTCTACTTTAGAATTTAAAAAAAAAAGAAATGACTGAAAATTTTCGAAACAAAAAAATTTATCGCACACAACTTTCTGCTCACTTAGGCTAAGCAGAGAGTTGGCAAAGAATTTGTTTTTAATAAATTTCTAGCTGCCAATAATAAGAGTTGAATTTTAAGTTAACATGAGTTTAGCAGAATAGATAAAAAAATACGTTAAAAATGACACTTATGCTTACTCCATGCTAAATTTTTGTTATAAATTCGGCTGTAAGAATATAAGAGACGCCAATATACACTCGCCATAATGGCCAATTTTTCTCATTGTATATCTCTTTGGTTTTTAAAAGGTTTTAAATTCAAAAAAAGCTTAATAGATTTTTATTCACAACGTTTTTAAACCCTTCACACATGTGGTAAGGGTATATATAGGTTTGTCATTCCGTTTGTGATTTCTTCAATATTCATTTGCGACCCTATAAATTATATATTTTCGGGATCCTTATAGATAGGGAAGTCGACTTAGCCATGTCCGTCTGTCCTTGTGTATGTTGAAATCAAGTTTACGTAGCTCCCATAGGTCACTTAGGGTTGTGTGTGGTGGTCGATTTAGCCATGTCCGTCTGTCCGTTTATCCGTCTGTCCTTGTGTATGTTGAAATCAAGTTTACGTAGCTCCCATATGTCACTTAGGGTTGTGTGTGGTATCAAACTTTTGGAAATGCTTTCGAAAAAATTGGTATTGAAAACTGGCAAGATCCATTTATAACCGGCTGAGATATAAGCAAAAAAAGACGACTGCCTAATTTTTTTTAAATTTTTTTTTTTTTTACAAAAAAAAAATTTGTACAGGCGAATTTATATATATCAAATCACCTTAAATAATGGCTGTTGAGTTAAATATTTGCAGCCTTAAGCCTACATAGATAGATAGACTACAGATATACTAGAAAAAAATATATTCACCACATAGTGAAGGGTATTTAAGATTTGGAACAGACAAATATAGCGAGCGCTCTTACTTGTTCATAATCAACGGACTTGAGAAAAACATTTATTTTGTATCTTAAAAATATTCCAAGGTCGAAACGGGCGAACGGAATAACGAAAACGGCTAGGAACTTTATAAAATCATACCTCAGAGACTTAAAAAATTATGTTTAAAAATCTTTTATATAAACTATTATTTATTCAAAATTTTCTATTAAAATATATATATAAATATTTTTTTATGATATTTTTGTATATCTGTTATTTTATATCTAAAAATATTCTCACATAAATGGTTCTCTATGTGTTTTATTTTATAAAGAGTTGCACTACGAGTTGCTAATACAAAATTAATAAATGGACCCCTTATTTTTGTTTTTACTTCATACAATTTATTTGCGTTAAATGCGGATGCTAAGAAATTAGTTAGAAATTGTTGCTGTTGCCAGAGCAGTTGTTGGCTGCCGCCATTAGGTTGGGTAATTGTGGTAATTAGCAAAATTTTATTAACGTCTTTTAATTATCTAACTGTTGCTGCTGCAACGTTATGGCGATGCAACGGTGTTTTTAAGCTAATATGGTAATGCTAATTAAGAGTATAATTAGTTACCTGGAAAATCCTAAAGACTTTTAAAATTATTTAAAAAAAAAACATTTTAAGTGAGTTCACACCAAACTCTTGTTTGCCAATCTCATTGATCTAAGGATTTTGTGGACTAAAGCAATTAGGTTTTAGACAAAAACTATGTGTGACTCATCAAAAATCATAGACATATTTAAAAAAACTATTTACGATTGCACTATTCTTTGATATATTGAATTAACTTAAAAAAATAATTTTTTTATTTCTAAGTATAGTGGAATTTGTGTCCAAGTTAATATACGATATTATTTTAAAATTTTGTATATAAATGCAATAGAAAACTAGTTTGGGTAGACTTAAAAGTTCAGTAATTATTTTGTTGGTTTCCTTAAAGGTTCATAAAAATATATATGTAAACTGCCAATTAGTATTTTAAAAAAAATTTGCCGCCATTTTTTTAAAAGGGCAAGACCATCAATTCTTTAAACTTTAACCTAAATTAATTTCCTTTAAGCTTAGATCTTAACAAAATATAGAACCATAAATACTGCATAATTCTTTTAAGAACTATTCACGCTTTTAAATTTCCAGCTGAAGTGTTATAAATCCTGTTTATTTAAATTATAAACAACTTTATATACAAACATACGTACATGTGTATGTATGTATAAATCTATCTCTAGTACACGACAACTTTGACAAATTACTTAAGCAAATTGTATACATAAATTATCACTGCCTAATAAAAGGATTATTTAATGTTTACAAAACTACCCAAAAATAACAACTTTTATCTACATTTTGTTGCCAAAAACATATAAAAAAAATAAGGCATCTATAGATTCTCTTATTTGCTACATGTAGTGTCACTAGCAATATCGTGCTTAATTACTGCTAATTGACGTTTACAAAAGTTATGCAGCATATTTTTTTATTTTTTTTTTTTTTTTGCAAAAACTTACGTCTTACATGTACTTATGTATGTTTATTATAATGTTACTAAAACTTAAGAAGGATATATATGCCATCCCTAACCTTCCTTGAGTATAAATAAAAAACATATCTTGTTAATGTATTTAAAACAAATCTAAAATAAATTACATACACATACATGTCTGCTAAAAACTAAATTAAAAAGTTAACACCTTTAGAGGTGTAGAAGCCATTTCTCAACGTTTAAAAAAGTCATTCCTAAAAAGTGAAGAAAATCCTCGATAATTAAAAAAAAAAATTTTGTTTCTTTCCTTTGTAAGTTCAGTTTAATAGAAAATGTTTAATAAATTTTCGTAAAAAATTTTTTCTTTATGAAACTTTTCAATTAATTTTTTTTTTCTGTTTTGTTGAAATTATTTTTTAATTTATAATTTAAAAAGACATATATTTACGTATTTTAGAATTTTTTTATTAAAGAAAATCTTACACAAATAATTAAGAAACACAATATTTTTGGAAATTTTGATTCCAAATTTTTTCATTAATTTTTTTTTGAAAAAAAAAAATTTTTTTTGTTAAGAATGGTTTTTGGACAGATTATCGATGGAGCTTCATAAACGGAAGTGTTCAGCTTAACATTCTTTTAATTGTAAATTTGCTTTGACATTTTCTTTCGCGTATGTTTTAAAAAATTTATTTTAAATAAAATAATATTAGAATTTTGTAATAAATGTTTATTTTTATTACGAACTTTATTTGTTTAAAGACAATCATTTTAGTTTTAATTCTGGCTCTAGTTCATTTAAATTTTCTATGAAAATTTATTTTCTTATTTGTGATAATGAATGAATAATTATTTGAAAAGTAAATTTTACCGACACTAGCCGAGTGGAATGCATTTTCGAAACCAGCCACGGATTTCATCTTCAGCACTCTTTGATCGGTGATTAGTGTTGGATGTAAATATCATCTATTTAACTCCTAGTTTATTAGGAAATAGGGTATGTTGACTGCTTATCGCCTATACATATTTATATTTATTACCACTAAATGAGTGAAAATAATATATTAGAAGAAAATATTTGGATAAATTTTACATTTGCATAAAATTTTACTTAAAATAATTTCTAATAGAAAACTTAAAAAAAAATTTTTATTAAAAAAAAATTTTTATTAAACATTTTTTTTAAAACAAAATTCAAATAAAAAACCATATTATTTTTGAATAAAACGTTAACACAATAAAAAAATAGTAATTTAAAGAAAAAACTCCTTTTTTATTAAATTCTTAAAAAATAAAATTTATTAAAATCCTTAAGAGTAAATTTTAATTTGAAAGAAAATTTACTTTAAATGAACATTTTTGGAAAATTGCACATTTAAATAGAAAACTAACTAAAAACTAAACTAACAATTTTTATGAAGCAAATTATCCTTTAGTTGCTCATTCCAAATTGTTACCCTTATTGGCCACTTCAAGAAATTTTTCATATCTCTCCGTTTAAAACATTTAACAAAAAGATTAAGAATCCCTTTTTCGTTAGAATTAGGTGGTTGGGGGGCGTATGTATATTTGCTATTAAGATGTTGTTTAAACAATATTCTAAGCTGTCTTTTATTTTAACACTTCTTTATAAAACCAAAATCTACGGAATACGAGTAAAAGAAACGTCTTAAGTTTTTCGCTTACAACAGCTACAATAAGAAAATTTTTAGCTGCCTGTTTAATTATATGGGGTAAAACTAGTAGTTGACTAGTCTGTAACAAGTGGCTGCTAAAATATCAGCCACTTTAGGTTCTTAACATAAACATCAAGAAGATGCTGCTGCTGCAGTTGTGTTTTGTGGTGGCATAGTGTAGTGGGTTTGACAACGATAATTTTCCTTAAGACGTTGTTGTTTATGTTGCAAAATTATTGTAAATAAAATTTGCTGTTTTTGTTTTTACTGTTGCATATCATTAATACTTAAATGAATTACAAAGTTTTGAAAGTTCTTCTTTCTTCATATGCAATTCAGTGGGTGGGTTTTTGTTTTTTCCAGGCAGTAAAGAATTATCTTCTTTGCTAAATGTTGTTATTATAAGTAATAAAGTTAGAAAACGTGTAAGTTTTACTGATTCTTGTGGAAGGCTAATGTTTTCGTGCTGGATGCAGCAAATTGATGCCAGTGATATGTATACAATACAATGACAATTTTTACAAAACAAATTAGGCAAATAAACTTAATAGATTTCGTTAAGTCTTCTCTGAAAGGACGTTAAATGGAAAATGACTAAAGGGAATATTAATGAAGATTATTTAAGAATTTTGGAAATGTAAAGAGAAATTTATTATGTAAATTAAGATAATAAAGCTGTGAATGAAAAATTTAAGAAATTTTCCTTTTTGTTACTCTAATATTTCTAACCTGAAAGAAAATATTGATATATGTATGTATGCTGGCAGGAGTGGTCAATAACTCTTTTTGGCAAAATAAAGGTTGATTTGAGTTATTTTGGTATTAACATCATTTCCATAAATTAATCCAATCAACTACAAAATAATAAAAAAATATTATTTTTTTCCTTTTTGCTTTTGATTCATCTAACCCAAAAAACATATAAATATTACTTGCAAATTTCCAAATTTAGCATATGTATATGCACCATCCTCCTATACCCAGTAGCACCACCCAATACTCTAAAGCGCAAATAATCAATAACCATAATGAAAATAACTAACAAACCATTAAAAAAAAGTACAAATAATAAAGGTAAAAAACATTCAAAGCGCTCTGGCAACAACCAACTAACCACACACACACCACACACATATGGTTGCCATAAAAGAAAAAACGTGTACGTAAATGCATAAAAAAGGGGTCAATTGTGTAATCAAATACTTTTTTTATTGCCATAGAAAAATAAATTGCAATTAAAATTTTTGCTAGAATTATTAAGAACATAAGCAATTGCATATACACACACATATATGTACATATGTATGTGAATATTGGGAAAATTATAAACAAAAAATGTTAACTACAAATCAACACAATAAAAAATTTCTATTTGGCAAATTTCAAGTCATATAAGAAATTTTGTAAACTCACAAGTTGTTTATTTGAATTTAGTTTTGTAATAAACAAAACTCAAAAACTTTTTCTCCATTTTTTTTAATTTCTATGAAAACCCCTTATAATATTTAGCCAAGTTTTGTAACGTTAATTAAACTTTAAATATTTCCAAAAATAATTGATAACAAAAATAAAGAAGCAACCACAAAGTTTTCCTCTCTACACTTTGCAGGATTTAAGCAAGAAAAGTTGATGACAAGAAGGTGATAAACAGGGAGTTCCAAAATTTTTTAATATCAAGCTGTAGCCAGAAAATATTAAAAAGTGTTTTTTTAAATTTTCTATCAATGAAATATTAATAGGAAAAATTCTTCTTAATAAATAATAATAAATAAGTTCGTAATGAAAAATAATAATTCTTTCATGAGCAAAAACTTTACCCAAGCATTTTTTATGGGCAAAATATTTTAACTAGAAAATTATTAACAAATGTTATTTTAACAGAAAGAGTTTGCTAGTGAATAAAAAAAGGTTTCCCCAATATTTTTAAAAAAATATCTTAAATTGAAAAATATATACCAAAATTATCTGAATTTATTTTATAAATAAAAATTTTATCCGCAAAAATCTGTTAATAAAAACATTTTCCTCTAAAATTTTTCACACAAAAAATTATTATTATGTTAAAATGTATCCGAACTTTTTAAATTAAAAATAAATTCAATTAGAAAATGAAACTAAGGAAAATTAAAGATACTTTTTTGGATAACACAGATTGGGAACCTCTGCTGTAACAGTTGATGATGCTAATTCTTAAGGTAAAACTTTTTGAAAATAACGCGTTGATGTCTTTTATGCCTTAAAACTTTGATGTACATACGTAAATTTATAATCTTTTGTTGAAATTTCGTAATTCTTAACATAAATCTTGGAAAATTGCATTTTGTAAATTGTTGCATACATTTAGGTGAAAGTCTTAATGTCACTTGTATGTTAAAATACATTTACCTCAGTGATAGACAAGTTCATATAGCAGCGTATAAAGAAACAGTTTTATTAAGGGACTAGAGATGTGCAAAGCAAATAATTGGAAATTATCTACAATCTAAAATGATTTATGCAATTTATATATATATATATGTGTGTGTGTATGTGTTTCTTTGAAACTGTCAATATTGTTTAGATTGTGTATTCAAAGATAAAGTTATTAAAAAGTTTTACCTTAAAGGCAAAAATTAAATATGAAATATTAAATGAACAAATTCTTCATTTAATATTACAAATTATTAACTAAAAGAAAACTTAAACAATCTAGCCCTCAGCTTAAGTTATGTAAATTAAGAGAAATATTTTGTGAAAACGATCTTTACTCACTCGGTGAATCCATTAGTAAATCATGGGCACCCATCGAGCCCTCCGTACCATTGGGCGACATGAGTGGCGGTGGTTGTTGATCCTGCATATGCTCCCTTTCCCTTTCTCGCTCCCTTTCACGTTCTCTTTCTCTTTCTCGCTGTTGATGAAAGACGGCGCTAGTTGTGGGACTTAGCTTCATTGAATGCATAGAATGGTGTGGATGGTGATGATGCAGTGAGGAAGGATTTGGTAGAGACATTGTACTTGGTCCCGCTGGTGAGGTGGGTGAGGCTGAGGAGGCTCGGGTGGCGGTGGCAGTTGGTTGACAATGGGCTCTTGTTATGGTCAATTCACCATTCGAAGAGGAAAGTCTGTGTCAAAAAATTACAACCATTTACTTAAAACTTTTAATTTAATTTCAAAATTTCTTTTATTTATTAAACATTTTCTAAGTCCATAACTGGCTAACTTTATCGTATTTTTAGTATTAAATTGCAAAATTTAAAAGGTATCTGAAACCTACCTGTTCATATTATTAAGTACGTTGGCCGTTGTTGATGTGGCTGTCGTTAAGGCTGACGAAGATGATATTAAACCAACTCCGTTTCCCAAGTAATCTCTAGGTGGTGGTGAGTCTAAAATTTGGTGTGTATGTGTAGGTTGTTGGTTAAGAGAGTGATGCGTTAGGTGGGGAGAATGTGAACGATATATTTGGCTAGTGCAATTTGATCCCACTGGTGATGAATAGCCTCTTTCATTTGTTGTCATTGATGAAGTACAGTTGGCAGCAATTGCTGCAGCCTCTTTCGCCAGCGACGCTGCCGCACTGCGGGCATTTAAGGTGGCAGGTGAAGCAGCTCGTATACGTTCTCTCTCCCTATCGCGATCTCGGTCTCTAAAGCTTTCTCGTTCGCGCTCTCTCTCCTTATCACGCTCTCTTTCCCTTTCACGTTCCTTTTCCCTTTCACTACCCAGTTGACTTAAATTCATGCCAGTACCTGGAGCAGTACCACAGCGGGTGGGGCTTATCCGAAGCGAATGTTGTTCACGTGTTTCCCTTTCTCTCAAGGTCATACTGTTGGAAGCACAGGAGGATGGACGAGGCGAAGTCGAAGAGACACCTAAACGGTGGTGGGACACAAATGGATGTCTTCCTAAGGGGGGAGGCGAATTAGATGAAGTCTCCGTCGATAAATGGACATTTGGTTTACATTCCATTTTCGGAGAGGCCAAACCTTCAGCATGTCTGAGAGCCTGTGTGTGATGATGTAAAGCTGCTGCTGCAGCTGCAGCATGATGATGAGGATGCAGATGTGGTTGAGTTTCTGGTTTTATATGCAACTGCGACTGTATGTGGAAAGCTGCTGCAGCAGCGGCAGCTGCTGCCGCAGCTTTTGTACTGTTTGTGGGAGAAGAAGGCGGAGATCTTTCGTTTGATGTTCTTAGGTGCATATCATGGTGATGGGCTGACATTTGTTTTTCGTGTTGTGTTGGATTATGTTGTTGCTGTTGCTGTTGTTGTTGGTGCTGCTGGTGCTGCTGTTGTTGCTGATGGTGATTAACCGCAGCGGCTGCAAATAATTCTGGATGAAGAGCAGCTAAAAGCTGTTGTACACCATTCGAGAAGAGGTTTGGTTTGAGTAAATTCGTGGGTGCTTGGGCAAGCTGAGGCAGTGCAGGTGGCTGGTGTAGAGCTGCCAAAGAAGAGGGTAAATGAGCCGATGAAGAGCCCAGGATTTGTGGCGTTGCCGTCTGCTGTTGGGGAAAGCCGGTAAAGGCACCAAAATTACTTAGAAATTGTTCGTTGGTATTAATTTGCGGACTAACCGGTATGGTGAGTATAGTTTGAACAGCAATGCCTATAAATAAATCATATCAGTGCATAAACTTTTTGCTTAAATAAAAAAATATGTTACCCTGTGATGTAGGTATTAACAGCTGAGCCCCTTGTACACCCTGCACCAATTGTCCGGAAGCTAAAATCAGCTGTGGCATTTGGGCACTGGCTGGAGGTGCCTGCAGCTGAGAAGGTGGTGAAGCTGTAGCTGCAGTGCCCTGTGCAGCTGCCGCCGCTGCTGCTGCATTATTTAAAACATTTGCTAAAGTATTTTGTGTAGAAGTTGTCGACTGTCCAGCTGTCCCTGCTAGACCTGAACTATTGCCATGTGGTGATGAGGATCCGTTATTATTTTGATTGTCACCACTATTACTATTGCCCGCACTGCCGCTGGCATCTTGCGTCATGTTCTTGTGCGAATTTAATAAATCCGTAGCTATTTGTGGCAGACTAGTACCATTTGCCACACTTAAATTAAGCGGTGAGTTTAGAGCTGCAGCGGCTGCACTCGCTGTTATGCCGGCAGCTAATCCTTGAAGACTTGCTAAAGCTGCTGCTGTGGCTGCACTATTGCCTAGATTTTGTTCTTGTTGAAATGTCGAAAGATTTTGTAATTTCTGTAAATTTAACATATCTTGCACTACGGCAAATAGAAACGAATATCAAGAAAAATTAGAAAACTTGTGTTTAGAAAATGGTGGTGGAAAAATTGTAACGTGTAGTGTCTTATTTAATTGTTTTATAGTTGTTGAGTACAACAATGTTGTTTAAAGTTGGCAAATCTAAGAAGGGGCTTGTGCAAATTAAGAGAGATGGGGATTGAAAAAACAAGCGAGTTGGCTGATAAAAGTTTAAATACTAAGAGATTAAAATTAATATCTTTGTAACTTTTTTTAAATTGATATATCAAAATATATTTTATTAATTATTTTTGCGAGCCAGAGGTCGTAAATTGAGGTCTCTTAAGTTATAAAAGCTGTTGTGCTACAAAACAAAACTAAAAATACATAAAATCTGAAGGAAGTTAAAAGTAGTGGCACGGTTTTGCTCCAATGTAGGAATGTGTAAAACTTTTTTCATATGAAACATTTTAAGAGCTAAACACAAATCAAAAAAAAAATATGACATTGTAAAAGCGCTTTTTATGTTATCATTTCACAAAACGAAACCACTAAATAAGATAAAACAAAATGCATCGGAACAACATATATGGAAATAACTGATTTTGACCCACTCGGTTATTTGTTTGTGTTCTGTTATGTTTTGTTTATTTTCTTTAAATAAAATTGGATTTCGATATGTACTCACTAGTTCCATTTAGATGAGCTTGTGCTGCCGCTGCTGCTGCAGCTAAAGCCGAAGCTTTAGCTTGATCCGTAGGCGCATCTACCATTTCGACTTCATTATCAGTCAAAGTATGAATTTCATCTTCGTGTCTTTTATGGTGAGTATGATGAGATGAACTCTCGGCATCTTCGTCATTAATCGTTTGCTGAATTTCTGTATCGATTTGCATGGGTTGCGGTGAAGAGGCAGGTGATGACAATAGCATATTGCTACTGCTATTGCCCTGCAAATGATGGCTGAGATGATGCTGAGGTAATGGTGATTTTTCATTATTTAAAAGATTATTGTTATTGTTGTTGCTATGGTTATTATTATTATTATTGTTGTTTTGTGAGACCAATGAGGCTGCCTTGGCTAAATTTTTATAAAATTCCAATTCTTTAAGATGATCTTTATCTTCGGTGGCATAATGCAAAGGCATATCCGTAATGCTATTACTACCCAAGGGTGAGTGTATCTTATGAGGTGGTATTTCTTTGTCATAATCCTAAAATTAAAAAAATAATAATATAATTGATTAAATAACAGATAAAGTATTAAATTGCTTTAATAAAAAAAAATATTTCAATAAGTTTATATTATTTGTTGAATATTGCTTTGCCTTTAATTAAACATTCAACAAGTGCAATGTTAATGACATTATTGCCTGATATCTATAATAGTAAATATTTATATTTGACACATAAAACAAAAAATTAAATTAAATTACAGATGAAGGTATTTGCTTGTCAACATAACCCAGCTTATTATTTTAAATGATTAAGTGCATGAAGATTTTTAAGATTCTTACTGCTTTCAGCTAAAATGTAAAATTATTTTAAAGGTTTTGCCTAAAATATTTGCTGGGTTGTTGTAAAAGAGTAAATCTCATATTATTACATACATTTGCTTATTATTAAATAATTGTCAGTATAAATATGAGCTCGGCATCAAATTAACAATAAATATCAGTATTTCATTGCTTGGCTGCAGGCTGCGCAGTATCATGCAACAGCCCAGGAACGCACATATATATACACATGTAAAAATAAATAAATGATTATTGTTTTTATTATTTACGTTACATGTACATAAGTAGAGTTTTCATATTTGGAGAGACCAAAAGAAGTGTTAGGAAATTTTATATTTGGAAACAACTAGTCTGGGTACTTCTACAGTAAAAATGTATTACCACAAAGTACCCAGAAAATAATTTAGATGAAGATGGAGAGGCTTTGAATAAAGAAAATATATGTTTTTTTATTTTTTTTTTTAAATATTAAATACAGTTTTATGTTTAAAAATTTATTCATCTTCATTTATTTATTTTTTTTTCGAAATTAATTTATAATATTTTTATTTATGAAAATATTCTCTTAATTTTCTTTTGGTTAAAGTTTTATAATAAATATTTTTATTTTTGAAAAATTTTTTTTTAAAGAAAATTTGAAAAGTGTTTATTAAAATACTCTTTATATGGATATCTTTTTGTAAATCGTGCCCTAAAAGCTTTTTCTTTATACATAAAATGTAATGTCATGTATTTATTAAAAATTTTTGAAAACTACAGAAATGTTAGAAAAATGTTTAATCCTAAACGAATTATGGATAATTAAAAACCCTGTCAGCATGCCTTACCCTTTCCTTTATATGGTGTAATTAAACATGTTGCTGACATGATGCCAGCTACTTAAGCTCTTTTATGACAACTGTTACAATTAATAATAAAAAGAAATTAAATTAAAAAATTACAAAAGTCTATAGTATTTTAATGTTTTTTTTTTCATATTGTATTTGCGAATTAATAAAAATTTTTCAAAATTATAACAATTGCGCCAGCAAACATAACAGTTACAACGATAATTGAACACCCATGTTTAAGTTTTAAAAAAGGACAGAGTGTAAATTGGAATCACTGTAATCATATTTAAAGTGTTGATTATAATTCATGAATACACACAAAATATTTATTGTGTGTTGATGTTGATGTTTGTAATTCAATATGTTCATTCAACAATTGTTTTACATTGTAATTATACAAATAAATGAGAATATAATTTAATTAAGTCATTCGCAAAATTTATGATTTAATTCAAAGCAAAAAAAAAAAAAAAATTTTTAAAAAAACTCATGTTAACTGACTTTATTATGTTGCAGGGATAACAGACATTAACAATCTGTATTAAAGTAGAATTAATTATGTCAAAAATATAACGCTAAGGCAATACAAAAAAAAAAAATATTAACATGTTTTTTTTAATGTTTCCTTTTAAATTTAAAATTTTGAGCAATTTTTCCAAACCCTTTAGTTAAATGTTGCTTAACTATATTCTGCATAAAACATATGCCCTAAATGTTGAAAAAAATTTCTTATATAACTAAAATGTTTATTTAAAATAAATGTTTCTATTTAATTTCTTAAAAAAAAAACACTCATCATTTATGTTTTCTGATTTGTGTAAACTTTATCAATAATAAATATGTTTTATAGAAATCTCAGCTACATGTAATATTTAATGACGGCCATATGTTGTGATGGTATGACTATAAAAAAAGAATCCAACAATGAATTAAGTATGAGAATGAATGGTTGCCGGCAGGAAGTCAACTGCATTATCGGCCACGAATAGCAGCAACACCACCACTGCACTCGATAGACTGCCCAAACTTATTAAACAGCTATTATAATGAACTCCTCTACATACTTTTTTTTTTGTAGTCTTTATAAATGCAAGCCAACGAACCTAGAGAAATGTCCACACTAAACTTAAATTTACCACTTCATACATGTACTTACACACATACATATCTATCTACTCTTTAGCATATGCAATCGAGTACTAGTAAATATGTTAAAAAGTTAACTCATTACACATCATTGCATGCCACATATGCATGTACATGTGTGTGTGTGTGTTTGTAAGAGAAAAATAAATTTATTTTCTTGTTTGCACTACTTTGTTTTTTTTGCTGGTCATTGTTTTTATATGTGTGTGAGTGGAAGAGAAGTTTTTCTTTAGTTTAGTGTTTAAAATGGTTGGCTGTTTAACACCTACAACTATGCAATGGTATTGAAGCTAGTACAATATACATTTTTATACAACAGGACATTCACTTTACGGCAGAGATACCCAACATTTTTTTGTAAAGGCATACTATTTTACTTAAGATTGTTTAGACAACAACTTCTGGAAAAAACTTATTGAAATAACTTTAAAAAAGTTTTGGATTAATTTTTATTTCAATAAAATGTTTGTTACTTTTTTTAAAAATCAAAATTAATAAATTTACATATTAAAAAGAGTTTATAAATTAATTTCCATAAAAATTTTCTTAAAAGATACAAAAAACATTTTTCATAGAAAATATTCGATGATTTTTTCAAAAATTTTATCAAGTTGTTTTTCTTAAATAAATTTCTAAAAAAACTTAATTATTAAATTATTACTCATTCATTATCACAAATAAAAAATTTAATTTCCTTGAAAATTTAAAAATGAACTTGAGCCAGAATAAAACTAAAATTAATTGTCGTAAGATTTAATATAACTTTCTTTTTATAAAAGAGTTCAAAAAAAATAATTTGTATAAAGTTTTCTTTTTAAAGAATATTCAACATTTTTTTCTAAAGAACTTTATAGACATTTTGTGGTAGTTATTTTCTTTTATTTATAAATGTTTTTTCAATTTGTAATAATTGTCTTTCTATATAAAATTTTTGATGGACTTTCTGCTTTTAACAAGTTTTCATTTGATTAAAAAAATTTCGTTATACACACATATTTTTACTTTCTAAGTATGTCCAAAATATGTAATTTTTTTAAATTTCTTCATTTTAAAGAAAATTTAAAAAAAAAATTTGTTGAAAAATTTCATTTTTACTAATTTTGTCTAAAAAATCGAAAAACTTTATTTTTTATTAAAAAAGTTTCAAACCTCTGATGATAAAAAAAATTAAGAATAAAACTATACATATAAATTAAAAGAAAATGAGTTGGGAAAAAATAGCTGCCAGTCATAAATTAAGTTTCGATTAATAACGTTGAGAATGTGTTCAGCAGTAATGTGGTCTAAATGGTTAGTAATTGCAAGAAGCAAATGAAAAAAAATAAAAATAAAACTACATACTTAACCAATAACACTTAAGCATACCAGTGTTAAATGATGTGTACAAAATAGAAGCATACTTTAGGGTGAAACATATTCAAAGCAAATAGAGCATATGCTAAGTAGTAAGTTTAAAAAACATCGATAGATATAAAATTATTTTCTGTAAAAATTAGGACTTGATTAAAGATTTTCAATATTATCTTCAATATTTAAAAAAGAAAACCTTAATGAAACTAAAACCAATATAATTATTGGCAATTAATATTATTTTAACTTTAGCTGCAATTACCATTATTTTGTATTTGCATATTTTTTCTTCTTTTTGCAACAATATCAGAAAATATTATTACATTTTAATACCATTTGTGTTGGCATTAGGGTGTGGTCTTCTACCATAGAATATACACTTAGAGAAATACCTATATTTAAATATACAAACCAGATAGTAGCAAAAACTATATACATGTATATATATATAAATATATATAAAATTAAAATACAACCAACACTTCAATTAAATGTTATTTGCATTGGAAATTAACATAATTGCCAAGAATTATATAAAAAGTATCAACTATAAGCAATACTATTGGAAAAAACATTTTATATAAAACAACAAGACCAAGCTAAAACATTGCTACCATGAAAGGCAGAAGGTAGGAAGACACACAGAAAAATTGTCATATAAAAAGGAATGTCCAGGAAATTGCATTAATTGCTAATTAGTTATAGAGAGAAAAGAAAACAGGTTAGAAGGAGAAGATAAAAATGATACAAATAAATATATTCAATGTTGTCACATTAAAAGCTTAAACAGATAAAAATTTGTTTTATTGAATCTGCTGCATATTTTGTTAGGTATACGTTGAGGCTGGCTAAAGAAAATATTACTTAAAGCATATAACTAGGAGCCTTTGCTAAAAACATTGAATTTGAAATACAAAAATTCAAAAAATAAAATTTAAAACATAAAATTAAAAAAAAAACTAAATTTGATTAGAAACTAAAAGCTTTACCCCAATATTCATAACAAATTTTTTAATTTATTGAAGGTTTATTGAACAAATTTTGTATGAAATATTCGTTCAAGAAAACTTCAATAAACTTTAAAATTGTTTATGAATATGGGAGTTAGTTTTTCCTAATAATCACAAAATAAACCCAAGGCCAAATAAATACTATTAACATGTCGGATATTTTTTTAAATTTATCAAAATTGTTTTCAAGTTTGAGTGTTAAAAACTTTTTAGAAATATTGTTTATCAAATTTTTCTCTAAAATTTTTATTCAAAATAATCATGTATATTTTGGCTAACGTTTTGTTTAAATTTTATTACCTTGATAAAAAAATTTTTGAACACAATCGTTAATTTGAGAGTTAACCGAAATTCCGCATGTGCTTTAAAATTAAAAAAAAGTTATTACTATATATTTTTCCCTGCTTTAAAGCAATTTCATTAATTTAAAACTTATTATAAATGAAAAATAAATAATAATAATAACATAAATAGCCCATTCCATAAGTCACACACTGTTTGTTAAACGAATGTCAACCCCTTAAAAAAAAGCGTTTGACCGTAACACGTTTTTAAAAAAGAAAAATATATTCAATTTACACCCCTTCTTTCGTTTTATTATGATAAATACATTTTTTCTACTATTTTCGCAATGTCTTTTTTTGGCAATTCCACCCTGTTGTTTGCGTTTAACTTTTTACTTTTTGTAATTTTTCATAACGCCAAAAAGTATGCACTACGTTAATACAAGAATGCATTTTTGTGGCACTCCCTTTAGTCGGGCAGTTAAAAACAATACTGCAAAGGAGTGAGATTGAGGGGGTTAAAATTAATGAAAAAGTAAAATAGAAAAAATTAAATGTAGACGAGTTAAGCAAATAATGTTTTAAGCGTGACTCTTTTTAGCCTATTTGTACACAACATTAACAGCTTCGTTTTTTGTTTCAAATAAAAAAAATATATAAATACATATATAAAATAGGAAATATTGCACGATTCAATAATGTTTTAAAAATGTTGTTCATTTTTTTTGCAATAAATTCTTTATAAAAAGGGTGTTTGGAGCATAAGCAAAAATAAAACAGGGTGTATGTATGTTTTTGCTTTTGTCATAATTTAGCAGCAGTAAAATTAAACAAGAAAACAAATAAAAGTAAAAGTTGACCATGTCAAAAATAAGTAATTTTCTTATTTTGTATTATCGTAGACATACTTGCAACAACTGTCTTTATGGGACCACTGCAACATACGCTTGTTTTTCGATGGTTCCTTTTTGGATTTTTTTAAATAAAGTCGCAACATTTTAATTCAGGACTCTCTTTTGGCATTACGTTATATACATTTTTGCTCGTTTTTGTTGATGTATCTTCCCGTTTTTATGCAATATATTTTTTTTGGAGGTAAAAACACAACAGCAATACAATCAATATGTAAAGCGGAAATACTTTATAAAATTATCCATAAAATGAAGCATACATTTAGGCAACAAGAAAAAAAAAGTACGGCCAGTTACAAAATAAAATTATTCAAAACAGAATTTAATATAGTTTTTCTTAAGAAAAATTTTTTAAAAAATGATTTTTAATAAATATAAAATATCGCGTTCACTTCTTATTAAATACAAATTAAACATTTTGTTTTAAAACAAAAGACAAATTTAAAAAAAAACGTTTTAAATTAAAATATTTTGCAAAACAGCTTGTGTTTTTTAGAAGTTTTGTTAAGAGTTGCATGTTTAATTAAGAAATTAATAAAAAGCCATCAAAAAAATGTTTAGCGAAAATCGAGCCCGCATTCACACTAAAATTGCAGACTATCACATGTCGTCTAGCCTAGGAAGCCTACTTTAAAAAAATTGTTAAAACAAAGCATACTTAAGGGCGATATAAGAGGAAAATATACCTATAGTTAATATACTTTCAGTAAGTGTTAGAAAAAATAAAAGAGGAGTTAATTCTAGCTCCAAGTTTTGATTTTACCATTAAACTTTATTTACGGTAGTTTTTTGCATTAATTGAGGTATATATTAATGAGCCTAATGTCGATAAAATCAATTATTTGCCCATCTTGTTCATTTTAGTTTTTCCATAAAATTGCGTTTTATACGCAGACAATGTAAAATCGTTTTAATTTCATTTTTGCGGGATTTTTTTGTTGCATAAAACTTCAACATAAAGCAATGATGAAAAACCGAAACACCAGATAAAACAATAAATTTTGGTATTAACGTCAAAATTAAAATCACAGACAGAAAAAAAGACAAATACAATAACAAA
>NDXZ01012855.1:3646-27516 GCA_003055125.1 Paykullia maculata
AAAAAAAAGCAAACAAATATAAGCGGGTGTAAAAAAAGAAAGAAGAAAAAAAATAGGAAACAAGATGAAAAGAAACACCTGACAAATGGAATCGAGGCTTTTAGGTCATTTTAACTAAAGCTAACGGGGATTGTTGTTTTTCCTCATACATTTTTCACAATTTAAAATCGTACACAAATCCACATATAAACATTTAAATGAACAAGCATATGACAGTACAAAGGGCAGACTGCTAAGGCATTTGAAAATGATGCAAAGTGCATAATCGGCATGAGCAAATAGTCTTCCAAAAGTTTTAGTTTTTCTGTAGAAAGACTTTACAAATTACCCTCCTATTTTTATGATGAGCTGCTAGAACACGTTGGAAAAAAAGGAAAGCAAAAAGGAATCACTGCATCATTAAACCTATACAGGGGGTTAAATGTTTATCAGTATGAGAAAGAGTATGCAGGTACGAGTACTTTGATGTGCGAATATGTTTGTATGTGTTGCTAGTGTACATGCATAAAAATACCTTTTTATTTATATGATTCTTATATTTTCTATCTACACACACATACACACACACACAAACATATGTACTGCATTTTGTAAACTCATTTTCTATATATAAAAAAAACAAAAAAAATTAGGGCAAATAAATACAAAACATATTCAGGCCAACAACAAACAGGTCTTCATCACTAACTTACTCTCATACAAACAAACACTTTACTGTAATAAGCTGGAGTAGAGTATAACTAAAACACTACAGTAAAGGTAAATACTTGATACCACAATCCGACTTACCATACATACACACATATATACGAACACATAAACATACTACAAAATAAAGTAAAAAAATAGAAGAAAAAAGAAGAGAGAATAAAAAGATAATTAAACTGTAACTGGGTTTTTATTTTGCAACACATCACATTGAGGCCGTGTGCAGTCTGCAATTCAGATGTGAGCATTAAAGCGATGCTCAAGCACATTCATTAATTTGCCTTTAAAAAGGCTTTCACTTGAATAATATACCGAATAATGCTTTAAATTTAAAGAGTATCACTGTTGCACTCTACATAACTCTTTCATTTAGCAATGAAGGAGTAAATAAAATATAACATCATAACTGGTTTTTTCGTGGTTAATATGATATTTTAGCGATTATTTTCAAATTTTTGCGATTATTCACTATTTAAAAAACAAACAAAAATAAATTTTAATTCTAAACAAATAAAATTTATTTTAATAAAATTCTCTCAAAACAATGATTTCAAGTATGTCATTTAATTAAATCAGGTCCTATACTCTGTATATATTTATAATACCATTGTCATTTATTGTATCTTATACAGTATTCGTCTTCTTTCCTTTTGGTAATGTAGTATTTCAAACAAACTTTTTAGTGGTGCAAACTAAGCAATTCAAGACTTGAAGTAACTGTTTTATTAGTTACCGTTTACATAGTATTTCTTTTTTTTAACGATATTTTGCAATTCTTAATTGTGTTTGTGTGAATACAAAATTTCAGGTTTTTTTCCTTTTGTGTGTGACTGTATATACCTTTAAACAAACACCCATATCATTTTTTATTATCGTCTGTTTTGTTCTGGTTGTAAAGGAGGAAGAATTAAAAGAACGCTTAAAATACCAGTTTATGGTTGGTCGTGTATTTGTTAACGTTACAATTTTTTTATTTTCCTTTTTTTATACACATAAACAAGTGTATGTGTATGTGTATATGTGTGTTTGTTAGCCATTATACAAGTGGTTTGTTAAATAGTGAAAGTATAAAAATAACCGGAACAACATTTGCAGCCTCTCAATATATACATACATTTGGATGTATGTATATGCTGGTTGATACATATGTTTAGGGTACGTACATACATACATACATACATATGTAGATAAGGCTTTAAATTTTTGCATATAATTTATCATATATTTAGGTATAATGAAGCAAAATTTTTGGGTAAGAGTGTGGCATTTTCTGCTTTAAATTATCTGTATAATTGCTGTATGGTTAAAGACATTTAAGTATTTCCGGTTAATTTAAAGTCATGTTAAAAAAGAATTAATTAAATATTTTTTTGTTGAGAAAAATAAATGAAAATAAATTTAGGCAGCGCCCCAAATTACTAACTTAGTTTAACGATAGACGAAATGTTATTTTTATTTTAGGAATTTATTTGACCCCATTTGTTAAGTCTCTGCGATGTTGAATTTAGTTTAAAACTTTATTTGCTAAAGATGCCACTTACTATAATTCTTACTTTCAGTGTTGCCATTTTTTAAATAACAAAAAGCGTCAAGTGTATAGGAAAAACGGGTTAAATAAATTACGAACATTAAAAGGCACCAAGAGAAAGTAAAGTGTTTTTTTTATTTTTTTTTTAGTTTTTTTTAATTGGCTGAGTTTAAAAAAAGCCAATTTTTAATCTTTGGTTTAAAAAATCTTTATTATTTATTTAATGTTCTTTCGACTTTGGCATTTGAGTAAGGAAAAAAAGCATACAAATAACAAAGTTAGAGAGTCCGTTGAAAAGATTTTCCTCTAAGAAAAGTTTTTTTTATTAGACGTGAATCTCAATTCATCGGATCTTCTCATCTTTTAAATTTTTTAATAAAATCAATTATATCCGCTTCGTTATATTATTTAATGTTACCCACAATATATAGCAATTTTTTGCATCAATTTAAAATTTAAAAAATAAGTTTACGTCTTAGTTTGAGTACAAGTTATTTTGTAAATTTTATTAAATTTCATATTGGAGTTATAACAAAAAGCACCAAAAGCGTCATAACAAAATTAAAAAAGCGTCAAAAAATACCATTTAAAAAAAATAAAAGGATGACGAGACTAACAAAGTGTCATAAAACCCCCGAAAAGCGTTAAATAGGCAGCACTGGTAGAGTTGCCCACAAAGTGCTAAAATATTTAACATATTGTTATTATTAACGTATACGAAAACTTCGGTTTGTTTTAGCTGTTTTTAAAGAATATTTTCTTTGCTTTTTTTTTCATATAATAAATCATTTTCGATTTTTTTTATGATTTATGAAATATTTCTGATTTTTGTTTTATTTATGGCAAATTTGAGGTTTTTATTATTTTTAAAACATTTGTTATATTTGTAATAGTTTTAAAACTTTACCATAGTTTTTTTTTTATTTACAAAAATGTGAAAATGTTTTCTTTTAATAATAAAAATGTAAAATTAAGTTAAAAAAATAATTTTCGTATTTTTATACAAAGAACAGTGGTGGCAAATTCTTACATTCTTATACGTGCGAAGACGAGAGAATTATTGTTACATCGATCTCAAATATCTAAAGCGGAGAAAACTTGCACGTTCGTGTAAAAACTTGCACGTACATATGTATGCGAATACGAAAATTGGCCCCCAGGGGGCTTTATTTTTACTGTTTTAAGAGAATTGTTTTATTTGTGTACAAACAAACTTTGGGTTTTTTTGATGTTTCCTGGATTTATGGAATATTTTTGAAATAAATTCTTCACATATACTTTTGTTTTTATTTAATTGTTTTCGATTGTTGTTCGATGTTTTTGCTATTTTTTAAAAAATTTTCTATGCTTTTTCTATATGAAAAAAAAAAAAATTAATATTTTGCTTTACATATCGATCCCTATTTGTAATTATGTACATATGTCGTAAGCGACAAAAGGCAAATTTTACAGGAAAGGGTTTTATTATTTTTAAAATGAGAAACAATATTATTAAATGTTCTGCATTCTGAAGAGTCAATTAATCATAGTATTGGCGGTTACGATAGTTTATTTTTGTGTAATATACATACATATGTACATATGTAGATAATAAAATAGGATTGTTTAAATAAATTGAATTCTTGGTAAATGATATATTTATACCATTCACACACACACATGTGTTATAGGTTTGTCATTCCGTTTGTAATTTCTTCACTATTCATTTGCGACCCTATAAAGTATATATATTTGAGATCCTTATAGATAGGGAAGTCGATTTAGCCATGTCCGTCTGTCCGTCTGTCCGTCTATCCGTCTGTCCGTGTGTATGTTGAAATCAAGTTTACGTAGCTCCCATAGGTCGTTTAGGGTTGCATGTGGTATCAAACTTTTGGGAAATGCTTTCGAGAAAATCGGTATTGAAAATTGGCAAGATTCATTAATAATCGGCTGAGATATAAGCAAAAAAAGACGACTGTGTAAGACATGTCTTTTGGGGAATTTTAAAGAAAAAAATTTTTCGATTTTGAAGCAAAAAAATTTTTTTTTTGTTTTTTAACACAAAAATGACTATATTGGAAAAAAAAGCAAAAAAAAAAAAGTTTGTGTATTTTGAAATTTTATTACTAATATACACACAAAGAGAACGTAGTGAAGGGTATATAAGATTCGGTGTAGCCGAATATAGCGCTCTTACTAGTTTTAAATAAAATTTCCTTTTTTATGAACTCTTACTCTTACACAAGTTAACTTAGATATCATAATGTCATATGTCCTAAAAATCTAAAATGGTTTAAGTTGCTTTTCATACTAAAAGTGTCCTAAAAATATGTATGACTCTGAATGCTATGTTTATTGTGCTGTCGTAAACTATCCATAGCCGAACAGAAAAAGCAACAACAAAGTACTTAAACTATTTTAAGTTTTTCGGATATATTATGATATCATAAGTAAACTTGTGATTCCTTCAATTGTTTACTTAGAAAAGTTTCATTTGTATTATCAGTTCCTGCCAATGTGTCTTGAACATTTTTGCTGCAGTTCACTTGCTTGTTCTCGTAATAATATCACTCAGGAATTTTAAGTTTTTCTTTGTAAAGTTGTTTAGGTCCAGTTTCTATAGTATTAGAATAATGCTTTTTTTTCAACAATAAAGTTCTCTTATGTATAATCGTCTGGATTTTACTAACTATTTTCTAAGTGGCCATAATATAATTTTATATAAGGGTTAGCCTTGTTAAACTTGTTAAAACACAGATCTTCAATTGTTTGACTTTATTTTATTTGTTAAGGGCAAAAATCCTTGAGGGAATGACTTTCAATCTCGAAATTTTGAGAACTGCTTTTTTTCAAATTTTGAAATTTTTCGGACTTGTATGTGAGTTACGTATTAAAACTGGAGATCATATAGTACTCTTTTGGCAAAATATTACATTGTATTGTGTACCGTATGTGAATCAAATGTTATTATTTACAAAAATTTAACTTTTCAAATAGAAAGCCCTATCTTGGTGACATGAGTATCCTTTTTGTCAATTTGGTTAAATAAAGGTATACTATTGAACATATCTCATTACAGACGCGTTTCCCGTACGTTTTACTCCAGAAAAAGTTTATATTTCTTGAGCCATTCTCTTTTATGCTTTAAATGAAATAATAGGGTTTTTCTGGTTTAATTCAACTTTATACCATTACCCTGAGGGGTAGACCTAAGTTCTTGTACATCAAAACTTGCGGGCCGCCCTTTTTACTTTATTGTTGATCATGTAAGAAAAATTGTTTGTTTTGTTTGATGGATATAAGCATTTAATATATACTTATATACCATAACAGCAGCATAAAAACATAACCATAACACATCACATTAATTTCATCATTTTGCACTCTTTCTCAATTTGAACAATAACAACTATACAATGTGTTAAAAAAAACATATTAAACTTTATTACTACTAATGACACATGACAAATGCATTTTCATTAACATTAAATTTGTAAATCCTGTTGTTTTCAATAAACTAAAGTTGTATGTTGCTCGCAACCACCAACACACAAACACACACACAACGAAAATAATGAAGTTATTGAAACATATTTTTACAGGCTCTCAAATGTGGTTTAAAATTTAATTATAGAGTTTTTATTGCAAAAAAAAAAACAGAATTGAAATGCAACATATTTTTCAAATTCAAATAAACACAATTAAAATACTTTTTATAGTTCAGAGTTGTATGTAAATAGAGACAAAAAAATGATTATTTAATAAAATTATAATAACAAAACTAAAGTTAATTATTTTATTAAGTATTGATGTTGTTGTTTTCGTTTTTGTGTGTAGAAATATTTAATTAAATCAACAAAAACACAGAAACACAGAAACACACATTTGCCAAATGCAGATATCCTGCCAGCAAACAGAAGTTTATTTTTAAATGGTCATCATCGATTATTGGATAAAACAAATTCAGGTTTACTTAATGTAAATTCAATTAAGCGTCAGTTTTTGTTTAATTTTAATGTATATCGTTTTAAAATATGCTGTAGGTTATTTAAGTTGTTTTTATTAGGTTGGAAAAATAAAATGAAATACAAATTTTATTCCATATTTTTTAGATTTGAAAGCAATTTTATACTTTGTTTTAATTTTTTTTTTTTATATTTGTTTTTTGTTTCCGATGAGTACGTTTTGCTGTGTAGTTACCACCAAAGGTGGTTTAATTTTTTACCACCCTACCAGGGGGCGAATTATGGCATTCGATAGCGAGATTTTTTCTTTTACCTTTTTGTAAAGGAAACTTAAGGAGTGTTTTTTGGTTTTTATTTAATATCGAATGCCATAATTCGCCGTCAGTTTTTAAATATTAGCGAAACTAAATGAAACTGGTTTACATGCCCAACGGCTCCAGCTAGTAATAATTATTCGAATAGTGTTAGTTGTTGTTAGTGTTGCCAAAGTTTTAGAGAAAATAAGTCAGAATTTCTTGCAAAAAAATTAAAAAATATCTAAACATAATGGAAGAACTTTGAAAAATTTTACTCGAAAAGGTGGAGACGAGGCCGAGAAAATTCATCAAATATGTTGATGATTTATTCACAATTTGTAAAATTGATGCAGTGGAAATTTTGAATTATTTTAACCGCCAAATACAATTCACGATTGAAAAGGAATATAATAGATAATAGACTACCATATTTGGACTCTGTAGTTATAGGAAATAACAAGGTTCTTAAATTGGATTGATACCAAAACCCAACTTCGTCTGGCAGACTAATACATTTTTACTCGAAACATCCGAGAAGAATGAAGATAACAACGCGACAAATTTTATAAGAAAAGTTTTATTTATAAGGGATTAAAAATTTCACAACAACAATAAAACGAAAATTTAAAATATCCTAAGGAAAAACGAATTTCCTATAAAAACTATAGAAGATTTGCTAAAACTTGTGAAATTAAAACCAAGTACAACACCAAAACACGCGGAACCACCAACAATTTACAAATCCAAGACATATACACCTGGTTTTTCAGAGAGACTCAAAAATTCATATATTTATGAAAAAGAAAAATATAAATTGGCTTCAAAGCTATAAAATTCCGTTAATAAATTACTTGGTGTCCAAAATAGGCTGCAATGGAGACGGGTCCAATGTATGCGATAAAGTTTATGTAGGGACAACAAAAATAAAATAAAAGACCAGAACATTATCACATTAAACAGATTATAAAGTACTTCACAAACCAATTGAACTAAAAACCGCACTAGCAGCCCCCAGTGATATAACTGGACATATACCAAACTCTAAAGATGTAA
This sequence comes from Paykullia maculata, assembly GCA_003055125.1. Taxonomy (NCBI): domain Eukaryota; kingdom Metazoa; phylum Arthropoda; class Insecta; order Diptera; family Rhinophoridae; genus Paykullia; species Paykullia maculata. The sequence goes on from NDXZ01012855.1 coordinate 11,179, forward strand.
GAGTTTTACATGAGGAGAATAATTATACAAAGAGATGCATACTGGAAATGCTATACATGGTACCACAATGTGGTAACCACATACCCTCACATAAGAGATTGAATTACAAGAGTGATACAGAGAAGTACGCGCGAACATACAGTAGACAAATACAGACGATCAAAACAGAGATTAGTTGTTAATAAACTTATAAACAAAAAATAAGTTTTCAACTTAATATAACCGTTTAAATTTTAAATAAGTAATTGTTGTTAAAATTAGATTGATGTGTTTTTTGTAAAAATATTTATTATATTTTTGTTTAATCTTCTTAGATCCCTGAAGATGATATCGGAGTTTATAATAAAAATATTTTTCAAATAAAAACAATAACTTCAATCCCGGATTTTTATTTATAATTAAAAATTATTGACCTGAAGCCGAACAATAATCTACCACATTTTAAAAATATTTTCAAAAAGTCACCCAAAATATTCTAGAAGAAATTAAATGTGATAAGATTTTATTAGCACGTTGGTAAATAACGGGGTTATTTTATTATTAAATATTCTAAATAAAAACGAAGAAGAAAAATTAGAGGAAGAAGAAGTTTATTATATAAAACGAAATGGAAAAGTTAATGGATTTCTTGGACAAACAACAAATGCTTTAATTGTTCGATGCTAAAACTTTCAAAGAGATTTTCGGAGAAACAATAAAAAACGCATAAAAGCGTAAATTATAATTTTATTACTCCGGTGGTGGCTTCAGTGGCATTAAACTTATATAAACTTATTCTAAAAATAAACCAAAATTTATAAAGTCTTGAGAAAATTCATGAATATTTAATCGCTTTACACTTCTAACACTTATATTATGCAAGTGTTGACAAGCTTTTAACCAAAAATTACTTTCCGGACAGACAAGAGAAGAGACAGACAGACGGTTAGACAGAAAAACAAACATTTCCCCGTTTTCCATCACTTTAGTAGCTGTTTCAGGTGTTAGAAAAGGTTTTTGTTGCTGAAATTTATTCAAGAGTATTTCATTTACTTAACTACCTGAGTGGATAAATTTACATTTTCAAGTGATTTGTATTTGATTTTACCCCCTTATTTTGATGACAAGCAAAATGTCTTTTGCCAAATTGTCTGTACGAAGGATTTTAAATTAGATTTTGGCAGCTTATTGGGTAATAAAAAAAAACAAATTAACAAAATTTGTCATTTCGATTAAAGAGTAACTAAAATTTTATATATAAAAAAAATGTAAAAGGGGTTTAAAATTAAAAACATTTTTTTTTACCTTTATGACATCAAAAAAAAAAAAAAGGCAAACCTAATTAATATGAGATACTTTAGAAGAGAAGTTATAAAATAGATTACAAAACCACACCAGAAAATTAACACAAACTTGCTTTTATATACAAACATAGCTGTATGGATGTACAAATATATGTATGTATGTATGCCTTAATTAAGAGCATTACAAAGTTTGATGTAAATTAAATTTTGCAAATGAGAGCAAGAGTTAATTGAGTTTTTGGTTAGCGGGTAATGTTGTGTCATGCTTTTAAATGAGAAATAAATAAATGTTTAATCATTTTCTTTTTTTTTAACTGGTACCAATTATTTAGCTAAATTATTTATTGGCTGTCTGCATGATTTCCCCACTACAATTGTTGTTGTTTGAATATGTGTAAACGTGTCTGTTAATGTTTGTATTTGTAGCCAATTAAAAAAAATTGGGGACTTTTTTTGCATATGTGATTATATATTAAATCTGACTGACTGACTGACATACAGCTGTCAATATATTTTATTTGTTATATGTTCTCATTACTCCCTCTGTTTCTCTCTCTCTTTCACGTTGCTTTTTGTTTGCTAGATTAGTACTATTGATAACGTTTTACTTTTTCTTCTATAAAGAAGTATTTTGCCAGTAATAGTGCTTTACTCGGCTGTGCCGCATGTTATTAACCCTTTAGCAACGTTTAGGTAGGCGTAGACATACACAATGGGGCTAAACAAAATATATTGACATACATACATATGTATTTTAACGTTTAAAAGTTAAGACGAAAAACAAAGGCAGCTAAAGTCTTTCTGCTTTTTAAGCATTTAAGCTTTATAAGCCAATTTTTTTAGTTTTTAAAACTAGACATACATACATCTAACAATGAAGTTAAGGAAAAGAGGGACAGTAATAATTGTTTTATTTTTGCTAGTTTTTAATAGCAAAGTTCTCCCCAAAACATATTGTGTAACAGGCGTGGATCCAGCTTAAGGATTAGGGAAAAAAGGGAAGTTTTATTTAAAAAAAAGAGCTTCTAAAGATATATAAAAATTAGATAAAAGTTTTTCTAATATTTAAATATTTCTGAAATGTTATATATCTACTTATATATATATAAAGAAAAGAAGAATAATGTTTGTATGTATATGTATGTTTGTATTTTATAGCTGGTGCGGTCAGCTGGACCGATAGCTGGTGTGGTCAGTCGGTCAGTTGGACCGATTTTATTGAAATTTTTACGGCATGTTACTCATGGTCTAAAAGGAACAACAGGCTAAAATTTTTGATGCCACGCCCTTTTTTCATCTGTAAATGTAAAAGAGTAACGTTTTTAATTGACCAACTGACTTATTCGTCATCGCACAGCCCAAACGAATTAAGTTAAGATATGAGATTTGGACTGTGGGTATCCTCTCCCGTTACACAGATTAACTACAAAAGGGCTTTTGGAAATTTTAATATTTAGAGGGTAAGAAAAGGAAGAAATCGTTAACATTTTATCTGCCAAACTAAACAAGATTTAAAATTTAAAAAGCATTATATTCTACTCAAGAAATAAGTGAATAGGAAGGAGTCTGGTACTTTTTGAAATTAGTGTGCCTAGGGAGAAAATTATATTTTGGTACTTTTTTGGGACCCATGTAACTACTAAATCACTAAACATAGAAATATTATTTTAACTGCGTTCGTCACTTCCCCAAAAAATATCAATATATTTATAGGGATAAAAATTGTACTTTTTTAATATAAAACATTTTTGTAAAACTTGATGGAATCCATGTAAAGGTTTACTTTATTTTTACTGATATACAGACATCCATTTGAAAAAAAATTTTTTCACTAAAATTGGGATTAAAAAAGTAACAAAAAATGAAAAAACGGGAAAATTTCGATCTAAGTCGTGACTTTATAATAATCTCCAACTAGTTTCTCCTAAAACTGTCAAGACTTAGCACGAAGTTCTCGCTGGTTGGTTTTCAAAATTCATACCTCACTTGATTTTTATCAAACAAAAGTGATCGGTAGTTTCATAATAAAAACTTAATAAAGTTTTAGCATATTTAAGCTTAACAGCAGCTCTATTACTTTTGGGTATTTAGAGGGTATTTTGAACAAGGGGCAAACAGTCAGCAGGTATCCGGTGAATAAGTCCACCGATAAATTATCTTTCAAAATTCCCTTACTTCTAAATCAAATAATGTTGAATGAAAACCCGCCTTTAATACAACTAAAAACGTCCATAAGAGATCCTCATGGAAAATATTTTTTCAAAAGTTTTTACTCTAAAAATAAATATCTTCTTAATAGGTTGCTTTAAAGATCCCGATGCAAGCAAAGTGATGAAAATAAAAGGGCTTAAATCTTATACTTGGTCTTATGGAGCAGAATAAACTTACTCAGAATTTTAAAAATCAATATTTCAATTCAATATCCTTTAAACTCTTTAATAGCGTTTAATTAGTATAAGTGAAAAATTGTTTCTACGATAAAAAGCAAAACCATGTCTGTTGTCATAAGCAATTACCATTTTCCTAATTTAGACAAACTATTCAACATGTGGAAATATTTACGACCACACAGCCACATTTTAAATCTCCCTTAAGCATTGAAATGCTTTTGCCAACACCGCACAAAACCTCCCAACATAATAATCTTAATTTCAAATCAACATTATCATTAATTATAGCTACAGTATTTGACAATGTTGCGCGTTCTCATCGTAAGAATGTAAGTAAATTACACTCCTCCTTTTGGGTACAAAGTACAAACTATTATCGAAAATCTATTGATATAACGAACGAACAAAAACAATACAAATCGAAAACAAATGACAACAATTACAAGAACAACAACTTACCTGACTCAATTTATCCTGACTATCAATGATGTCGATAAATAAACGCATTCTATCGTCAAGTATTTGAAAACCATTACGTGGTTGCATAAGTAAATTTTGTACAGCTTCCCGTATGCTGCCCGGCGTAGTCGTACACGAATAATTATCCTCATTAATGTTGTCATTGTTGTTGTTATTGCCGTTTTGAAATCCATTATTGTTGCTCAACTGCTGTTGTTGTTGCATTTGTTTTAGCTGCTGTGAATGTTGACGCAATGCTTCGGAGCATTTACGCAAGTAGTCATAGGAACCTTTTGATTTGTATTTGGCGGCCATTTGTTGGAAACTATCCAAGATTTCATTAAAGTCAGTCATGAGTGGTGCTGTGGAGGGAGTCGTAGAGGCAGAGGTACTGTTGGTATGGGCCGTAGAGTTGACTAGACTGCAAATTGAGTTGTTACTGTTGGAAGTGGGGAAATTGTTTGAGCGTATAGTGGGAGAAATGGCCATGGGAGAAGTAGAGTTGGGTATGCGTAGTTCGGAAGAGATGGCCAAAGTTTTAAGGCTGCCTGAACTGTGTGAGTTAACCACCTTGCAAGGACTAAGAGCCTTAAGGTCTTCACTCATTAGGCGCAGATTGTCAGAGATTTGATGGAAACTTTCCGAGGTGGTAAGAGAATGTTCTAATTTGGTGTTTGTTGGAGCTGCCGAAGAAGTTGGAGTTGGGTTCGTGGTTGGTGTCGTGGCAGTGCTGCTGTTGTTACTATTGTTTATAGTAGATTTGGGTCTTCTTCTAGAAGGTGGTCCATTATTGCCCGGTGTACCCGAGGTAACATCAGGCATCTGTAAAGGTTTCGTTATAAAAGAATCCAAAGTTTGAGAGTTAACCATTTTGGGTTTCTCATCACTTTCTGGTATCTTATTAGAACGTATAGCATCAAGGAATAGTCTTAATTGGTCCGAGGGTGTAGGTGCCGTCGTTTCGGGTTCCTTAAAAGTTATTTGGGGTTTTCCGGGGACTTGTTTAATTGGCGAGCCTTTCTTTTCCGTTACCTCAACCAAAGAATTCCTTTTTATTGTAGAAGAGTGTGTGACTTTTGTTGTTGGTGCCGGTGGTTTAGGTTCTCTAATGGGCTTTAATACTTCCTCGGGTATATTTTGTTGATATTCCGTTCTCATCGAGCTTCTAATATTGTCTAAAAACATTTTAAGTTGAGTCGAAGGCGACTGGGTTTCGGTCGTTTGATTATTAAGAGAAGCCAAAGACTTGCTAACCATTTCCTGACTAATCATGCTAGAAGAAAAATTACCTGTAGATTTAGACTGGGGTATTTGTTGGTTATTTGTGGACTGATCCAAATTGGCTTGTGTATTATTTGCGGCATTAGATGGGCCTGTTTGCTGTTGTTTGGCTAAATGTTGCTGACGCTTTAACTCTGATAATAATTTTGCCTGTTCCGAATATTTGCGCACACTTTCTGTTATGGTTCTTAGCTGTTCCGAATAGGCTCTTAATTGATTTTCCAAATAGGCCTGATCGGGACCAGCACCACCAAAAGCATAAGACATGGGTCGTTCGGGTTTTTGCCAATCACCAGTGTTACTTGGATGGCTATTAGATTTCAAATCCTCCACACTGAAACCGTTTTCCATTTGAATGGAGTCCGCAGGGCGACCATGAAATGTTACCGAGTGTCTAATGGTTCCCATTGAAGAGGGAGTTTCCTGCACTGAATTTACCGCATGTTGTCTGATATTGTCTATACTAGTGCTTTTTTTGCCTTGAAATTTATTCGTCTCCATTGGCTGGGGACTGCCGACATTACGTTTCGCTTGAGTTCCTGGGGCAAACCTTCTAATAGGAATAGGAGGTGGCTGATATGGTGACACCGGGGTTTGGGCTTTGTTAATAACTGGCAAATTATTGAAACGATCTAGACTTCTAGGTCTTTGGCCAATACTTGCACTATTAGGAATTGCCGAGGCCAGATTAGTGTTTAGTCCTGCACTAGAGGCCAGACTAAGATTTGTGCTGAAAGGCCGAGGAGTACTGTGCGATCTTCTCGGCACTAAGGGGCCATTTGAAGGCGTTGTTGTCTGTTGTGGGTTTTGATTAGCTAAGTTTCTATGCATAGGTACTGGTGGACAATAAGGAGTTTTGTTTGAATTATTGTTGTTTGTTTTAAGTCCCTTATTTTGTACGATGCCTGCGTTAGCAGCCTGGGTAGGACTTTGCCTATATTGTTGCAATAAAGCAGCGTAAATAGCCTCCTTATCCATACAACCAAGATTGGTTAAAGTCATTGTTTCATTTGACTTTGTTGTGCCCATATGTGGGGCCCCCGATGAAGACGAACAGGGAGTAGCATTAACAATCGATACTGCATGTCTCAGCTGCTGTTGTTGGCGGGTTAATTGCAATAATCTCTGCTGCTGTTGCAGTGTCATTTGTTGTTGACGCAATTGTTGCTGCTGTAATTGCAACTGTTGTTGCTGTTGTTGTAGCTGTTGATTTGAAGAATAATCCACAAAGCCCGACGAACATGAAGAGGAAGTCGATGAGGAAGGAGATGTAAGCTGTTGTATAATTGCTTCACTGGTAGACACATTAACACTTCCTTGTGCCTGTACTATGGCTCCGGAGCCCAAAACGGTGGAAGCATAACCAGCATTTGCTACATTTCCAGTTGCCTGTTTATTCAATCGATAACGTTGTGGTTCAGCATATTCGGGTATTTCTTGCTGTTGAAAACTAAAGGCTGTTGGCGATTTAACACTTTCGGTAGGCGAAGGACTATTGAGAAAAGGATTGTTGCCTTTTAAGGCTATAGGAGCCGCAGTAGTGGCACTAGTTGTCACAGCTGTGGTCAAGGGTGGGGGCGAAGGTTGCAACATACTTAAGGCCGAATTGCTTGTAATATTTATTGCTGATTCTCTGATATGCAAGTCCAGTTCATTGTCTAGCATGAAACTTAAAGAGCAGTCACCATTCGGTGTTGTTGCTGTATCTTTGGCTGACACCGCTAAAGAGGAGAGGGGGTTTGAGGCCATCACAGGAAATGGTTTGGCATATGTTGTTTCAATTGAGCTTAATTTATTTGTATTTCCTAGAGCTGCTTTATTGGCGGGTTTATATTGTTGTTGTTGTTGCTGCTTTTGTTGAATTGCTGTAGAAGCATTATCTCTTGTTGGAGTTGCTGCTGTTGTGGCAAGGCCACCATTAAGAGTAGCAGCTGGAAAACCACTGATGCGAAATCCATTCATTTTACTATTACCATTTAAATGTATTGCAGTCCTTGTTGTAGTTGTATCTACAGCTGCTTTATGTTCTTGTGTTGTTGAATACTTTTTACTATTTGTGCTGCTGCTATTTGTTAAACAATTTTTTGTTGTCATTGTCACATAATCATAAAAACGGGAGTGTTATACAAATAGCTGCCACACACACACATACACGTGTGGCAATAGCACCAATATTAAGTGACAACATTTATATAAACATTTTTTTAAGTCCTGATTTCACAAAAAAATTAAATAAAATTTACACTTTGCACACACACACACACGTACACGCGCTCACATATAGCAACTTAATTCGTGTTGCACAACAACTAAATTGAAGATTTTTTCATCTATTGCTCGATTATCACTATCACTTGTCGCCGGTTGCAAGCAAAAATAGTGAAGGTTTTTTTTATTGTTGCACGCAAACATGTGCACACACATATTCATTGAGTTTTAAATTATTTCTGTTTAAGTCCAATTATTGCTGCACACACACACACACATTGTACATGAATCCGTTAACTACCTACTAATGTATTGAATGTGAGTTTGTGCGAGGGCATATTTAACGTAATTTTAATCGCAGTTACTGATTGGCATTTTTCGCATTTATATGCATAAAATTTGAACAGTGATTCCCAATTTTTTTACAACTTATGATAAGAGTTTATTGATTATTTGCTTATAAGAAAAGTTTATTTAAAAGTCAGATTTTTGGAAGAAGATTCTTTAAAATTAAAAAAAAAGTTCTAAAATACAAATATTTTTTTAACTTTTTTTTTAATTTTATGAAGAAGTATTGATAAAAAATAAAATGTTTAAAAATTTTTTAAAATAGAGTTTATCGGATTTTTTTTATAACTAGAAATCTATCAAACATTTTTTTAAAATTTTTGGAAAATTTTCTTTTAAATTAAGTTAATCAAACATTTTCTTAGAAACTCAAATTGATTAAAAGTGTAAAATTTTGTCTCAAATTTTATTTATTTGTCAAAATTTTTAAAAAAAATCATAATAATTAATTCGAAACATTTTATTGAAAAGATATTAAAAAAAAAAAATTGCTGATGAAAAAGTATGCAAAATTGTATATAAATAGGTTAGATATGGAAGATTTTCGAAGACGTAGTTGTTGTTGTTGAACAAAAATTTTGTCCGGACAATTTTGTATGCAGACACAATGGCCGAATTCAGCGAAGGTGTCGCATATATTCTAGAAAAACTATGAATTTAATTTTGTGGTTCCTCTGTACCTAATTGGGAAGCGCTGACTTAAAGTTTCTGTTGTTCAAAAGTTGTTGTTCGAATTCATAAAATGCGTCTTCGTTGCGAATTTATTTAAGGCACTGATTTTTGAAAATTTCTTTAACTTGAACAACTTTAAAGGCATTGGCAGATCTTCAGTGGTTATTTAGATGAATTTAAGATAATTTAAGGTAAATTAAATTTGTAAATTAAATTAAATTTAACTTTGTTTTTGGAAAAATTAAGAAATTTCTTTAACTTAAAACTGCATTAAGAAGAATTGTTAAAAATTTTATGAATCGAGGGACCATTTCAATAAGGGAAAATTTTCTAATTAAAATGGTCTTTCTTTGCTCGAAGGACCATCAATATGTGTAATAACATTTGATGGTTTTTATTAAGTCAATAGTACAAGTAAATTAGTAAAACCGACTTACACCAATAAACATACGGAAATATAAACATTTTTTTAATATTCTTACTAACGAATATCTAATAGGGATTGGCAGATGCAAAAAAGTATCGATATTTTTTCTAAACACATTTTTTTCAATATCGTTGCCGGTCAATATAAATATATATATATATTGATTTGAAAATATCGATATTTCTATTTTTCTTAAATTCATAAAATACAGGAAAAACGAACTTTTTATAACAAAGAGTAATTTTTCATTGATGTTGAACGGTTGACATAGAAACAATTAATACAGAAAACTTATTTGTGGTTAAACTACGAAGTAAGACGCTGCAAAAATGTAATTGAGCCAGTAATTATCAGATACTGACATAAGGAGCTCTCTCTGTTTGATGTGTTCACCTGTCAAACGGCTTTTACTATCGAAGACACCGAGGAAACCTGACAAACCTAAGGGCGACTTGATAAATTTTTACACTTGGGAGTTACGGATGTGAATAAAATCTTGTTGTTATAGACTTACAAATACCTATAATGGGATCAAATAAAACGCACCGTAACTGTCAATACTAACATTATAACAGTCTATTCGATAAATGCAAGATTTTTTTACAAATTAATAACATAAAATATAAAATTAAATTTTAAATTATCGAAATAAAATTGCAAGAAAAATATTGATATATAAATATATTTCAAAGTAAAATATCGACGAAATATATCGATATATTGATATATTATATATATATATATTCTTTGAACAGCCCTAGTATCTACCTGTTTATATGTATATGCATCTCCTTAAATCCTTTGTTTGGAATTTATTGAAATTTACAGTAAAATTTTACTGACACAGACATATTAATAAATAATACAAAATATCAGTAAACAGTAAAACCTGGCTATAAAGGACAGCTTTTGAAAAAAAGAAAAAAACTATTTCCCATTATTTATGTCGAAATGATTTTATGAAAAAAATTCTACTTTTTCTATATTTTTCTGTATTTTACTTCTTCATCACTTATATTTGTCAATTACTTTTACATTTTGCAAAACCACATAAATTGACAGACAGCCAGACATTTTTGTCTATTTCTCTATAGGAGTCCACAAAAATCATCAATATTTACAAAAACAAAAAAGTTTTTTGAATATTTAAAAGAAATAATATTTCAATTAAATATCTTCAAACAATGTTGAATTTTTTAAAGATTTTTTTTACTTTAAAGAGAATTTATTTTTGTTTAAAATATGATTTTAATTACTTAGAGTTTCCTTTAACACATAATTTTACAAAAAGCAAAAGTCTTTAGAGAAATGCTTTTTAAGCCAAAAAAGTGATAATTTCCCTAGCAAGTTTACCCATGACCTGAGTTAAATAGATAAAAGGCAGACAAATGTTATCACAGTTAGAAGAAAAGGTGCTTTAAAAATAGAAAGTCTTAAAGGAATTGGAACAATTTTTAATATTTAGTTAGAAGGAAATATTTTTAAAAAGTTATATACTTGTAAACACATTTCTTTAAAAAATGAATTTTTAAGAAAATTTTACTTAATTTTCTTTTAAAAATATTTTTAAAAAAAATTTTAATTTGTTTATTTTTTTTATAAAAAAATTTCTAAAAAAGTTTGGTTTAAGATTTCCTCTTAAAAGGACATTCATAAAATTTAATTTCATATTTTTATTACACAAGATTTTTATTGAAGAAAATTTTAAGCTCATTTTCGTTTTAGTAAAAAACTAAAAGAATTTAAAACATAAATTGTCTTCCTTATAACAAGTTTGTCTAATGAAGGAGTTTTACTTATGCTTTCCTTGTTCATTATTTGGATTGCAAAAAGTTCATTAAAGCGCACACAGAACATATCCATTGAAAATGTAGGTTTGTAGTCACAGATTGAGAAAGAATTTACAAATTTCCTTGTTTCCTAACAAATGTTTAGATTTAAAGTTTTTCGAAAGTTTTGTATGTGATTTGCAAAATGTCCTCTCTTGCATAAAAGACTTGACTTTAAGAAATTGGAATGTTGTTAGTTATTTGTTGTTGCAATTGTTGTCATCATTGTTGGCAACTGACAACCACAAATGTCTGATGACGATAATGGCAAGAAAAACATTTAAAACCTTTTGCATTTTCACAAAGAATTTGGAAAAGTTATATTGGGCAGGTAAGACTGCTGTATATTGTCTAAACAACAAAAATCATAGCATAGTTTAAGGAGTACCAAGCAAAAACTTTTAAATCATTGCATACTAGCAAGCATACAAAACAAGGATGTAAAGAAAATAATAATAAAATTAAAAAAAATCTAACCTAAATCTGCCATGTACCCAGTAACTCTGCCAGTCAGCCAGTCATTCAGTCTGTCAGGCTTTGTAGCTATTCAGAATGTTATGCATAGGCACTTGTGAAAGTGTTCTAGGTAATTTCGTTCAAGAGTGTATAAATGAAAAATTCCTTTTTCGTTGCAACTAAGAAGGAGATTTTTCTGTTATAAATTGTGGCTTTATGTTGTAGTAGTAATAAATGCAGCCTGTATTCACTTAATTTGCCATAAGGGTGACGACGGTGACTGTTGTTTGTTATGACGTTGTTGATATTTTAACAACAGGCACGTGTGAATAATAACTCAACAACTAGCAAAAAGCTGTAAAAAAAACTTTGTATGTTTTCCTTTTTATTACGAAGTGTTAAGTGAAGTTATAAATAAAAACTTACAAGAAAACCACAAATCAATCAACAAATATGTCAGTAAGAAAATTAAAAAATTCTTTTTGTACTTAATTAGCCTTGTCATGATATTACATAATACATACATACATATGTATGTATGTGTTTAATTGTTGTAAACAGCAAATTTCTAAAGTAATTTTTAATATAAATAAACATTTTTTTTTATTTTTTTAATATTTTCAATGTTTTTGAAAAATGTTAACTTTTTGCTTTATGTCCGAAAAAATTCGAAATTGATTTTTGAAAGCCTAAAAAGTGCTCCTGCGTGCTTTGATTTATGCACTTATTATAAATTTAAAATAACCTACAGGTATATTTTACGTTATTTCTTGGTTTTTAGATTTCGAAAATTAAAAAAATATTGGTAAATGAAACAATTTTTTTTATTTGCTTTTTTTGAAACTAATGGCAGATTTTTAATTTTTTACTATGTTCGAAAATTCGAACTTGGTTTCGAAAAGTTTGTTAGACTATAGGCTGCTTTAAAGCTCAAGAAAAATATATTATATTTCGTCTTTCTTTTGATTTTCGAAAATTCGAACATAGTTATATTTGAAAAAAAAATTAAAATTTTATTATTTAAATTATGCCTTTAATGTAATTTTTAAAGTTCAAAACTTTTTTGGCTATGTTCGAAAATTCAAAGATATTTTCGAAGATATGCAAAATTTGCGAGATATAAAAAAACGAATTTATTTTTTTATTAATAATTTTGTAAAACTTAAATGACAATAACAAAAAGGATCCTTTGGAAAATATATTTATGTGTTTCCTTCTAGTAATGCCATAAGATTTATGTCAAAATTTAAAGCCTGTGTCTTGTAAAACCATTACCCTGGGAATTTTTTAGTAACAGGTTTTTTTATATATTTTTTCTAATCCTTAGACATTCTTTTCCTTCCTGTCATCCGGTGGTTTAACAAAAGGTAGATATTCAATACATCATGGCCAACTACAAACAGACAGAGTGTTGCTTGCTGGCAGGTTACACATTCCTCATCATCATTATTATCATACTTCATATTGTCAACCCATTTTTGTCTGGCATTTTGATATGAACCATATTCTATTCTTTTCTACTCTCATAATTCTTTCTTTTATTCCAACTGAAAGCCTGACAAAGTGTTGAACATTGTATTAGTGTTACAAAAGTTTATGGAAGATTTTTCATATATATTTCTTGCTTCAACTAGAAAAAACTCTTTTGTTTTCCATATTCACTTTTTTTCCTTCTATTCTTTCTTTAGCAACATGAATTTTTATTTAATTTATGCACATTTTTTAGTTTTTCTTTACATTTTTTTTTTTCGATTTAAATCATTTTTTTTTTTTGGTTTGTTGTTGTACATATATAAAATATTAATAAAGACCATATTTTTCATATTTTACTTTAATTCTTTCTTTTGTTTATTATGGTTTTTTTTATTTATTTATAAAGTGCTTAATTTTCTTTTTCCTGTGGTTGTTTTCCTGAGTTTCCCTGAATTATTCTCACATTTCATTTTTGTTTTCTTTTTCTAAAAGAAAAACAATAGAAAAGAAATAATCACAACCGAATCGTACTGAACCGAGCTGTTAACGAAAAAGAAAGAAAACTTTAAGTAGAATTTATTTTTCTGTTGTTGTTGCTATTGTTGCTCTTGCTAGTATTATTGTTGTTGTTGTCAAGTGTAAATGTGTTCTAAATTTTCTTTTACTAACATTTATGCCCCTAAAAACATGCCATAAATAATTTCTAATTTTTTTTCTTTCCTCCCTTCATAACTGAGGTACGATTTTCTTTTTATTATTATTTTCCTGCTTTTATTATGATGACTTTTAAATCCAGGTTTCTTCGCATTTGTTACGGGAACACATATTTATATGTATGTGTGTAGACATCTGCATTTATTTACCATCAGTTTATGATTATTTCTTTATTAAGGCCTATAGTTTCTGGCAAATTCATTTTCTATTTTCTTCTTATTATAGTAGTTTTTATTTCTATTCAGTATGTTGGTCGCATTTTAGGTTTGTCTTCATTTCCTTTCTATTTTTTGCTAAATGTAAATTTATGCTTAAAGTCTTTTAAACATTTCTGTTTTTATTTAAAGTAATACATATTGACAGAAGTAAGTATTACAAAGCATTTTATAAAATGTGCAACGAAATTTTTGCAATTAGAACAAAAAAGAAGATTTTGTTTTTGCAGTTTTAGTTAAACAGAATTCTAAAATTAGTTTAAAAAAATATATTTGCTAGTAGCTTTGCATATTGTATGATTTTATAAGTTTCTTTAGTCATAAAATCTTTACAAAAACACGGAAAATTTTAAAAAAATGTTTGAAAAAATAGTTTCTTCATAATGAGAAAATATAAAATGAACTTAAGGCAGAATAATAAATAAAAAAAAAATAAAGAGAACAAATTCGTTATGTTCGAAATATTTTAAGAATATTTGACAATAAGAAAATAGGGTGGTAACACATAAAAATGATCGAAACAAATATTTTAGTTCGTATATATTAAACAAAAGATTAAAATTTTACACCTATCATTCAAATGTATTTAATTTCAAAACACTTTAAGTTATGGAAAACTTAAAATAATATAAATTTTTCTTTTATATTTGCAAACAGAATTTTATTCTAGATGGTTTGGCTTTAACTTCGAATTTCGAAATAAAGTTCGAAATTTCGAATTTGCTATAAAAAGCGTAAATTTTGCATATAACTTCAAAAAATTTAATAAAAATTTTTTTTTCAATTTTCTTGAAATTTTGAAGCTTAAATTTCAAGATCATTTTTATCAATTTACAATTAATCCCAAACAATACAACGAGAGCCAACCCACCCACTATTCAATATGAAATTCTTATAAGCATATGTATGTATATCAGTGTTAACTTAAAAAACCTTAAAGAAAAATAAGACGAACGGCTTAAAATATAAAAGATTACTAAATAAAATCCTTAAATACATAAAGAGTAACCACAAACCAAATATTATAATTTTTTTAAAGAATATAAATCTAACTAACACAGGTTACACAGATACATATGACTTAAGCTATAAAGAAGATAAACGAAAAAACTGTTAAGTTTAAAAAGAATTTAACGTGGTCGTGGTTGAATAAGAAATATATAAAAACTTTTGTATATATATAACTCAAACATACATTGTAAGATTCCAATGACGTCCAAAGAAAAATGAAAAGTTATTTTACTTTTTAAAGGTGTCCTGACAGGGAGTAAATAATACACCTTTATTGGTTAGACTAAGAATCCGTTAGCCCAGAGGAAGAGAGACATTTAAATCAATTTACAAATACATAGCTGAGTTTTTACTAAATCATTTTCCCTTTTCTTTTTGCATCTAAAGCAGTTTAATACAATAACGACCACAGTGAATTATTTTTACGTCAACTTCATACTTCCTAAAGATCCGTTAACTAAACTGAATGGTAAACCACATAAATAATAAACTAAAACGGTGAGTTAGTCAGTGAGTAAGTGAATAAGAGTAAATTTGTATGTAGTAGCAAAGCAAAGCAAAAAAATAAAAAAGGTGAATAATGCGAAAAGTGTTAACATTCTCTCTAGCTTAAACACACATATTCATACGCATAAATATATTTTTGAGTTTTACAGCAGAAATGTGTATGTTTATGTGCGTGTGTGTGTGTTTGCGGGTGTAAACTTACTCTGGGGTCAGCATATTAGCTAATGAAATGATTTGTAGTTTCTTAACTTTTGCTGGAAAGAAAACTTAAGTTGAAAAAAAAACATTCCAACATGGAGAACTGTTATTAAATAGAAAGTATTTTATGCACGAATGAAAACTGTATGTTTTGTGTGTAGGTGTGTGTTTACCTGCAAAAAATTTCTACTTTATTAGGGACAAAAAGGTTACATATTTACAACCCTTAATAAATCCTTATTTTCTCATAATAATAGTTTTAATTTTTATAAAAAAAAAAATAACGCCCTTTAATTGAAATTGTACAAACTGATAGAAATTTATAGCAATTTTTGCAGTAAAAAAATTATTTTTTTTTAAACAAAATTTCTACGGATTTCAAATAATGTTAGTAAAAATATGCAATAAAAATATTTTTTTAAGAAGGCCTCTAACAAGTGGATAAACTTCTAAAGAGATAAAATTGGAATAATCTACTTGTTAGAAACTCAAAACTTGTTTTTAAAGTTTTTCAAAAGCAGGAGTATTGAATCGACGATATGTATGTTTTTGTTTATATAATGTTTTTTTCTTGTATTATATTCAACCTTAAATATCTATAAATGGAAAATGACTTGGACTTTTTTTACGACTAGGAACATTTATTAACCTATTTAAACCAAAATCAAAAGGGTTCGTTCCTAGGGCCAAACATTTTTATTGACCCCCCTTACAGCGGTCCAAGACATAACTAATCAAAATTTCTTTTTTAGACAAGAATTTTTGCGTAACTTGTTTTATATTACAAAAATATTACTGATCGCTTATATACACACCACCACGTGTAGGTACTAAAGGTCTGCATTTGAATACTACCAAGTACAGACT
>NDXZ01012856.1:789-16756 GCA_003055125.1 Paykullia maculata
TTTTGATTATGTTTAAAAATGCCCAGTAAAAGTTTAGTAATGATATGTCATTACAAATGTTCATACTTTTCAATAAGTATTACATTCCGTGTGCATTAGTAGAAATTAGTTTTCTAATGACAAGATTATAACGTAAAACGTAATTACTAATATATCTACTAAAAAATTAAAATTGCACATTTTTTTGTTGTAAAAATTGTTAGAAGTCACTTTAATTAGTTATTATGATTCTCGTTTGGTTAAACATACTTTAAGAATAAGTAGTTAAATTTTCGACAGATGTTTATGATTTTCATGACGTTTTATAAATCAATTCTAAAGACTTTTTTTTATTTATTCTGTAAAACGTATCGTACAGTAGTAACAAATCTACATTATTGATAATGAGTTCTGTAAGCTCATAAAATCAATTGGATATTTAACTTATTAAAAGCAAGTAACTAGTTATATAATATTTTGAAAGTAATAACTTATTTAATTTCTGATTTGTAATCCAAAAGGGCTTCTACATTCAGTAATAGCAAATCGTTACTTAATTACGTTTAAGTATTCACCCCTATCGTGAATAAATTTTCCCTCAAATTTTTTCCCTTTTCTAAAAATTGCAATCGTGAATAAATATATTCCCTTGAAATATGTTCACTTTTTTGTATTAGCTTGTTCACTTTGTTTTGTCTTGGAAACAAAATTTCACATTTGGGAACAAAATTTTTTAGGAACAAAATTATTATATCACAAAATCCCTATTTGTAAGCGAGTGTGGTAATTACTTGCCTCTAAAGACACTGCCATGTTAAAGTAATCGGCTATTTTTTTTTTATCATTTTAGCTCATTACAAAGCAATGCAAGCTTTTGCTGGATTGTCTTAACAATTTTAACAATTGCAATATTTTCTAAAAAATAATAATTGCCATAAAAACGTAAGATATGTTTGTACCTATCTTGAATTAAAACAATGGAACGATTGATTCTGAAAGTTTTGCCAACACGCAATTTCAGTTATAAGCAATAACCAGAGCCACTTTTCATGATTGTATGTTTGTAAGACATGTTTTTGTTGTAAAATTTCAAACTAGAGTTGGATAAAATTTTAATCATTTGGGAATGAATAAATGTTGTCCTCTTTTGGCCAAAACATACATATCAAACTGTATCGTAAACTGGTTAAATGGTCTTAAAAAATAATATGTATATTTATATATGTAAAGCCTATAGTACACGAAATGTAAAAAGCAGCATGCGCATGTGACTCTGAGGTAATTTTGTCGTCATAATGAAGCGACATTTGCTACATGGCGTGTACTTTTACTTTCTAGCTTTAAAAACACCCAGTTAAATTTCGTGTACAATCAAAGTTTTACAACATGTAGGCCCTACAACTCATTTTAAAAATGTTACCGATATGTTACACATGCGCATGTTGCTTTTTACATTTCGTGTAGTATAGGCTTAAGTATGTCATATTGATTACACATGGGATTGTAAGTAACTTGCCACTTAGGAGTAAAAAAACCTACTAAAGTGCGATGCACTCTTTTTTTTGGGTCACGCTCCTTCCTACTCACGCGAAAAAAAATACCATAAATAATGTTTTTGTTGTAAAATTTTGTTTAAAATAATAATAAAACAACATAATAATTTTATTTATGCCGGCTGACTTATGCTAATTTTTTATACCCTTTACACGCACACATGTGGTAGGGGTATATATAGGAATGATATTCCGTTTGTAATTTCTTCAATATTCATTTGCGACCCTATAAAGTATATACATATATTCGGGATCCTTATAGATAGGGAAGTCGATTAAGCCATGTCCGTGTGTATGTTGAAGTCAAGTTTACGTAGCTCCCATAGGTCACCCAGGGTTGTATGTGGTATTAAATACTTTCGGGAAAATCGGTATTGAAAACAGGCAAGATCTATCAATAATCGGCTAAGATATAAGCAAAAAAAGACGACTGCCTCGTTTTTTAAAAGTTTTTTTTACTCAAAAATGATTATTTAGTGTGTAAGACATGTCTTTTGGGGAATTTAAAAGAAAAAAATTTTCGATTTTAAGCAAAAACATTTTTTTTCGAGATATGTATGTATAATTTTTTAACACAAAAATGATTATATTGGAAAATTATGATTGGGAAAAAAAGCAACAAAAAAAAAGTTTGTGTATTTTGAAAAAAAATTTACTAAAATACACACATAGATCACGTAGTAAAGGGTATATAAAATTCGAATATAGCGCTCTTACTTGTTGGTTTACTGAAGTTTCACATAAGCGGAGGTTATTTTATAATACGAATGTAGCTACGAGTATTTGCCGTTAGGGTAAAATGTGTCGCTTTTATAACCAAAAAGATATGGTGGATAAATGAATATTGTCATTCTGTTTGAAACACATCGGCATATTCGTTTATGACTCAATAAATAATATATTTTGTATCCTCTTTAGCGATAAAGTTATGTCCGTGTGTTCGTTGATATAGTTTGGCTAATATATTTGTTATCTGTATATAAGAAATGTTCAGTATTACCCACGGTCAGTGTCGGCCTAGCAGAAAATAGCTCTAGCGCCTAAACGCAAGCACAGAGGATAATGAAATTTCCTTTAATATTAAGTCAAGAACCCTAGGAAATCCACTACGAGTTTTTAATGCAAATCGGCTAAGTTGTTTATAGATGTATATCACAACTTTTAACAAATTTACGTAACAGTTCGTTGTTATATGTATACCTACTATATGTATATTTAAAAATAGCAATTGCGTTTTTACAATAGTTTTTCCTTAAAATTACTCTTCTTAATAAGATGTATGTATGTATGAAATGCTGTCTATGTTTGTGTTTAAATATCTATTATTTGATATATTTTAATTCAACTCTATTTAGTAAACAAACCGGAAACGTTGCATAATATTCCTTATTGTGCCCAGTGGCATGAGCCATGTGCAATTGAGATTATGGACCATGCAAAAAACAAATAAAATAATATAAAAGTAACATAATAGTATAAAAATTGTAAATCAAATTAATCCGCTTTTAATAAAACAAGCATATATACTTATGGGGGTTCATGAAAAAAAATCTTGAAAACACACAGATTGACTGTCCGGTACAGTGGACCTTATGTTTCTGTTTATCCCTACGTTAAATTAAGGGTGTAAAAATGCATTCATAATAGCGCGTGCCAATTAGATAAAGGGAATGAATAAATGAATAAGTATGTACATACATACATACATACATACATATGTATATGCAAAAATGCATCCAGCTGTCTTTCAGTCGTGATTATAACTTAAAATTTCCAATAAATGTTTTGGGTATTTTCTACATGTTTATCATTTCCATTTGAGAACAAAGGACCTGATGAAAGGAATATAAGTTATGTGTGTGCGTTTGCCATTTTTTAATACTCGCACGATAAAAATCAGATCCTCTATTTGTTTCTGGTTTTTTATGTACTGTTTTTTTTTTGTAGAGGATTTGCAACAACGAAAACACAGGACACTTTGTTTGGCAATGTTAGTCAATGGTATTGTAATAAATATTTGCATACGTTTTGCCCCCTAATGGGCAATTGACCGATAGTGTATGAGCATTATGTTTTGTTGTTAATTGACAGATGATTGACATGCCATATACGTATGTACATATGTATTTCAACGTGAAGTGAAGTGGCAATTAATGTTAATTGACAGTTTCTAATTTTGTGCAGTTTTTTGATGACGCCTTTCTTTGTTGCAATCAATTGCAGTCCATATTCAAATGGATTATTAACGCATTAGTTTTTTTTTTGTTTGGCAGAGAAAGCGTGGATTTATATTCGATTATTAGAGATAAGAAAATGCAAAAAAATATAGATAAATTCAGAGATATATTTTTATGCAATATCGATCACGGTCGATATATGTACATA
Source organism: Paykullia maculata (assembly GCA_003055125.1). Lineage (NCBI taxonomy): Eukaryota > Metazoa > Arthropoda > Insecta > Diptera > Rhinophoridae > Paykullia > Paykullia maculata. The sequence goes on from NDXZ01012856.1 coordinate 4,707, forward strand.
TGTCGATTAAGAAATATCGATATTTTAATATGTATGTGTACTAATATTTTTTGTTAAATTTATAAAACTCAAACATATAGAACTAAGAAAGAAAAAGTCATTTTTTTAAATTGACTTTTTACGGTTTAAATAGAAATATATAGTACACAAGATTATATTTGTGGTTAAACTACAGCGGACACGAAGTAAGCTCTAAAAATAGCTAAAGTAAAAAAAGCAATTTAATTGAGTTATCAAGTATTGAGGAAACTCAAGCGTTTTACATATAAATATAAAATTCAAAAGAGAAAAATCGGTAACCTTGCATCTTTTTAACTAAACAAGATACAAACAAAATTTAAAAGGACAGGAGCATGGGGGTAAAAATTTAATTTTGGTACATTTTTGGTGCCCTTGTAACCAACCAATGAACATTGAGACATAATTTAAACTACGTTTGTCACTTCTCTAAAAAATAAGAATATGTTTTTGGCACTCTTTGGAAATTCAAACGTATAGAAAAAAAAAACTAATAATTTTTGCTACTTTTTTTAGGCAAAAAATTTAATGAACTTTGATAGAATTCATGTCTGCATATTTCCTTTTAGTAATATGTAGACATCTAGGTATTTAAGAAAAAAATTTTGACATGAGAACGGGAAAAGTGTTAATTAGTAAATTTCTAGTCCGATTTAAATAAAGTTTAAAACAGTGGTTTCTTCAGATATAAAAAATTACGTAGTAGAAAAGGGGGAAATTTGGGTAGCGAAGTAGACTGGGTCTAAGCTGGTATACAATATAAAAGAAACGATTCTTTCATCAATAAAAATAAATTAAACATACACCAATATGGCTTTATCATTTACTTTTTCAAAAAGTATTTATTTTTATAAAAACAGTTGTTTTGGCAGTTGTTAGTCGTCAGTTTTTGTAAAAAAAATTACATATATGGCATTACTGTTAACCTATAAGAAATATCTCGAATATCATATATATCGTCGGTCTCAGGTAGAAAGGCCCTACTTACATAATTGCAATATTACAGGAGAAGGTAAAAACATAATAGAAACTGTATATGTCAACATGTTAATTTTTTTTATACAATTGCTTGCAAAAACGTTATTTTTGAAAATATTGCATTAATTTTTTGTGACGAGATGTATTTGTGTGAAATGTATTGATATCACTAAAAAAAGTCAATTTCAAAAAAATTCGAGTTAGGGCCTTTCTACCTGAGGCCAACGATATGTAAATACATATAATAAATATCAAGCAACCAATGCTAACTCGCTTTGCCAACTCTCCGTTGTTATTTATAAAATTTTTTAATTTTTTACTAGTGGTTGTTGTACGGAATAACTGGATACAACATTACCGACTAATATAAACATTAGCATAAAAATTGATAATAGCGTTTTTAGTGGTATTAACATATTTTTGTTATACGTTTTGAAAAGATTTTCCTAGTTTCTCCATTACTTAAATTCTAACTAGATTTTTTCAGTATAAATTTTAAATAAAACCATATTTTCTTTTTGTTATTATTGATATCATTTTGTTTTTTTCTTCTTATTTTCACGTGTAATAAAAGCATTGAAAGGTTATTGAAAATAAAAGTAATGATAGAAATTTTTTTATATGAAAAAAATTTGATAATAAATTTCTTACAATATATGTACATGAATGTATGTTTGAATGCCTGTATGTATAAAATCTTATTGAAATATCAAAAATTAAATTTAAACTTAATACAATAAATATACGCTTTTAAACGAAAAATTAAACAAATTAATAGTAAATTTTAATTCAATTTTTATTTGTAAAATAGCCCTAATTTGTGTTTTTATGATGAATATCGAAACTGTTAAAGTTTAGTTATTTTAAATAAAAATATGTTTTGAAATATATATATATATATATTTTTTTTTATAAATAAAACAAAGGGTTTATACATTATTTGTGGGGTTCACACAGCACTCGGTACTCGTAACTCGACAAGTTTCCTATACAGTTTTTTTTTAATTTTTCACAAAATTTTTCAACATCAAAATATATGTATGTGGAATTTATTGATCAATAAGTACTGAATGCGGTGTGAACAACAAACACTATTATTTTAAATATAAGTTGTTGGGAATAAGAATGATATCTCTTACAAACCTAAAATTATATTTTATTTTATGTTCTTTTGAATTTTGTATGAATAAGAATTTAAGCAGTAATATTTTAAGAATTACCGCCCCATTGATGAGGTTGTTATGCGGATAAGTACAAGATATACGATACAAATGCAAAATATATATGTATATGTATTGTTTGTCTTAACGTCTTAACGTCTTAACGTCTTAATGATAATGATAATTTATTAATAATATACACATACATATGTTTGTATGGATGTATGTATATTTAATATATTGTAGCAATTTATTTCATAAATATTATTTTATATTTAGTACCATTATACATACATACGTATTATTTATCGTAATTTGTTTAATTCTATATATTATTTACATATTTTGCAGAATAGAAAGAGAAAGAAAACCTTTTTTAAATACCGGTGCAATAAAGTTTGTCATATAAAATCTTTTTGAAGCGAATTGTGTTAACGTACGTAGGGCTATGACCACTTAACAACTAAAATTTTTTGAAGCAAATTTTGTGATTAAATTCCGTAAATTGTTTGAATTTCTTATGTAGTCCTTTGCTACATACAAAGAAAAATCATGTTTGAGTATGGTCACGGAATCTCATGATGTTTTACGACAGTCCAAATATTATATTTATATATAAATATATGAATGGTGTCAAGAATCAATTTCGTAAATGTTTGGAGGTGCATATATACATATATCTTATTTTTAAAATAAAATAACATGTTGCCATATGAAAACAATTAAAAATATTCACACCATTCGCTTAGTATTCGTTGCTTTTTGTGTGTATTGTTTGTAAAGATTCAGTTTTGCTTAAAATTTTGTGTTTTGGTGGAGTTAAGTTTTAAAAAATAATGAACTGCGAGGAAGTTTGAGATAAAAAAAATTGTGCTGTTTTGCGTACCATTAAAAAAAAACTCAAAAAGTCAAATATGGCAAATTTGGCAAATTTGGAGCATTCAAACCGTTCACTGGTGTAAATGTTCAATGCTAGATTTTAAAACAGTCATATAAATTATAATTTTATAATGTAAAACGTTTTCATATACAACAATGGTTTAAAGTCTATAAAATTATAATAGTAACGGTTTTTTTTGTGTTTTAGACATTAGTATTATTATATGAGTTTACATAATACGTAGACTTGAATTCAGTCAAAAATGCAAACAATTTAAAAAGTGGAATTATTGCTTTTTGTTATGGACCTCTTGTTAATACATACATACAATCAAAAATGGCATGAATAAGACTGTATGTACTCTTATCCTTTCAGTGGAATAAAAGAAATCTGATAACAGAAAGCATTATTCCTTTTGTTTCTGTAGAGGATTTATGTACATACATGTACATGTACGTATGTGTGTTCCTGATTTATAAAACAAGGGCATTTGAACTAAGAAAGAGCGGTATAAGAGTTAAGCGAATATCATTTTAATAACTGATTAAAACTGGCGTATTCCGGGCATTGACTTTATGTCAGCTTAAAATTGAATAAAATATGTAAAATTTTAAAATTGTGCATTTTGAAACGACAGTCATACATACATTCATATGTACATACATATACTGCAACCCGAATACATTGATATATTTGTAAAAAATATTTTAATAGTTCTTAAACATAAAGTAAAAAAATATTTGAGGGTAATTTTTTTTTTAAAGAATCTATGTATGTACATATGTAACTTAGTTTTTACGGCAAAACTATTTATTGTAGAAAATTTAAGTTTTCTTTTTTTTTAAGACAATTATTTTAGTTTTAATTCTGGCTCTAGGTCATTTAAATTTTCTATGAAAATTTATTTTTATTTGTGATAATGATAATGTGATAATTTGAAAAGTAAATTTTGCCAACACTAGCCGAGTGGAATGCATTTTCGAAACCAGCTACGGATTTCATCTTCAGCACTCTTTGATCGGTGATTAGTGTTTGATGTAAATATCATCTATTTAACTCACGGTTTTATTAGGAAATAGGTTATGGTGACTGCTTGCGCCTAAACATATTTATATTTCCTACCACTTAGTGAGTGAGAACTAAATTTACTACAACCACTATTCTCTACTTTTCATTTATATTATTATTCTTTATTATCACTAGTTTTCTTTTTATTAAATTTGCTTGTATGAGCCAGCTTATGAATAGGCTGTCACAATAATTTGCAAGATTTAAAAAAAAAATTTATTTTGTAAAATGCAATCGTAACAATTTTACAAGGCCGTAAATTTTTTTTAATATGTATAACCATATTAAAATAAAATATAACTAGAAACTAAGAAGAATTAAAATAAATTTTTAAATATAAAAATATGGAATTTGGTTTAAAAATAACAGTTTTATAATATTTTTAATTTATGACTTATAATAAGATAAGACAAGTTGAGAAATAAAACAAAAATATCTTTGTAACCATTAAAGATAAGACCTTTGTCCAACTGTAATGCTGTCTATGAATAACTTCATATTTTTGTTTTAAACTTCATTCTTAAAATCGTCACAGAAAATGCAAAACTTCCTATCTAACAACAAATTCAAAATTGACTTTTTTTTATTTCTGGTCTGTAAGGTCAAAAAGCATCATCTCGCAAAATTTAAAAATATTAAAATAAAAATACCATAACAAATATGTCCGAGGTTAGGTGAGCAGGCAGCCGCAGGTGAAAGATAAAGATGCAGTTCACTTGGGTCGATGCATACGGTCCCTTTGTGATACCTAACTATTCCCTAACTAACACTATGCTCGTCTACGACAACCAACTTGTTTCAAACGTTAAATTTATTGAGAAACCTGGGGGGTTACTCTGTAATTCGATTCGATTAGATTGTTCGAATTTGTATGACTTAATCGAATCGAATTAGAGAGTCTCCTGTAAAATTTTTTAAATGTTAGATTAGGCGTTTTGCATTTTCTGTGACAATATGCAGCTCCCACTCTACTGATGTTCCAAGTTTTATAGAGATCAAGTTATTATTATTTTAGATGTAACATATTTTATATAATTTGTTTTGCCAAATGATTCAGATCATTTTAGTTTTTACAGCATTAAAATATTCAAGCCATATTTCAAAAAAATTAGAGAAACCATTTCTGATTGTAAAAATGGTATTTTTGAAAAATTCGACAGGAATTGCGTAAAAGGTTTTGTGTTTATTTTTGCTGCTCCTAAAAAAAATTACTAAAGTTTTTAACCGGGCAATTACTTGAGTCAAATGTGACACTATTTAAAAGAAAACGTTTTCTTTCTTTTCTCAATTGCAAATATATTTTTAATATTTACATAAGTATATGTACAAATGTCTCCTTAAATATTCTTACAAACTAAAGCAGTCATTTATTCTCCATTATTTTTTAGTGTGATGGTGTCAATCGTAAATACACAAAGTTAACANNNAAAAAAAAAAAAAACTTTTGAATGCCACCAATAAAACCCAGTTGCATTTAACTCTATAGGAACTTTTAAAATAAATCAGTCTTCCTTTTTTCGTTTTGTTTAATATTTTTTTAATTTGTTACTTGTTACTGGGTTTAAACAAAATTAAATAAAAATTTCAAATCGAGCAATCAAATCCAATTTAAATTAAAAAATAATATGTTTTTATTAAAGAGTAAATATTTTGTTGTCGTTTTTATTTATTTATTATTTATATTATATTATTCAGTATTTATAATATGTTTTTTCTTTGTTTTTTTTTTTGTAAAATTTGTTTAATAATATAAATATATATTCATTTTATTTAAACTAATTTAAATTTATTGTATTTATGTATTGATTGATGTATTGTAGTTTTGCTTTTATATGTATTTAATCATTAATAAAGAAAAAATGAAATAAAATTATAATATTAAATTATTTTAGTGAGAATAATATGTATGTATATAAGTAATTGTTTGTTTTTTGTTTTATTTTGAAAACTGTGTTAACATTTACAGTTTTAAGTTTAATAAAAAACGGGAATGACGCGTGGCAAAGTCGTGATGCGTCTTAAGTTCATCTTGCAATATCTTGTGCTAAATTGAGAATAGATTTAGAATAGATTATTATAAATAATGTTGTGTTCCTTTATGTTAATAGATTAATTATATAATTTACAAATTTTATAAATATAATGCTTAAAAGTAATCAGCCTCATGTATAAATTTACTTAATTTTTTGTTTGTTTAACTGCAATAATTTACAAATTGAACCCCTAAGTAAAATAGTATGGTCAGAGGTCAAAAGTTGACACCGACTAACTGACAATTTTTTGTTGACATTAAAGAATGATTCTATTGCTCTGAAGCCAAGATAAAATTGTCAACCATTTGTTGTCTAACTTTGATCAAAAAAACTAATAAACGTTAATTATTTGAGGAGTGAGTGGCGAAAAAATTTTGCCAAATTTTAATTTTAAAAATAAAACGGTGGGTTTCTTAAAACAATTAAAATAAAATTTTAAAAAAATTTAAAAAGATCATATTAAATAAAAAAACTCCTGGGTTGTTAATAGTTAAAGGGGGGTTTTAAATCATATTCGTACTTAGCTTTTATATAGTTTCTTTAAATACTGCTTAAATGTGTTTAATCAATTTGTTTATTTATTTACATGTGTAATGGTTAAAATTAAAAATTTATTTTTGTTTTAAGTCTACTTAAATAATTTTAATTATAATAATAAAAATTATTATTTATTATATTTTTTTTTCTTTTGAAAAACATAATTTTTTGCAATAATATTTTCCCAAAATGTCACCTGCTTTATCTGGCCACCCAACGATTGATAAATTCAAAAACTCTGTTAAATAATCATTTTAAACATTTAAGAAACACTCTCTCTCTCTCTCTCTCTCCCTCACAGTTGTTATGTCACAATTTTCTATACAGCATTTGTAGTTGTTTTGTTTAGCGAAGCTACATACGAGAGAATTTTGTGGTAGAATTTTCAATTCTGAAAGTAGACAAATAAATCCAGGTTTAAAAGCACCGATTTTCAGCTACGATTTAGTATTCTATTCTACTAATAACACTACACTCTTTTTTGATATATGTACATATGTATGTATGTTTAATAAAAAATCTACAACTAATTACCTACTTATATTATGTTTCTACACATACACACACATACAAATACCCAAAGATAAATATTATGTAAAAATTTAAATAACAAAAATACTCAACATCAACCTAATTCAAACTCAAACTCAAAATCTAATAGGAAAAACAAAACTTGACTTAATTTTTCTTTTTTTTTTTTTACAAAAATTGCTTTTGTTTGATTTTTCACAATATTTTTTTAATATTTTGTGTTTAAAACAGAAAAATATATTAAACATTTATGAAAATCTAATGAAATAAGGCAACTCTTATGTAATTTCCGTCTAATTGGTTTTCTTTATAACGGTTTTTATTTATGTATGTATTAAAAACTATTTTTTTTTTAAATTTATTAAATGCACTTTTAATGACGATGTCTGAGAGTAATAATGATTTAATATTTTTCTTTTCATTTGTAATTTAGTGTAAATGAATAATTAATATAATTTTTTTGTTGTTTTTTTTTTAATTACACATTTACATATTATAATATATGTTCATATGTATGTACGAATACAACATATTTTAATATTAAAAAAAAAAAAACAAATATAACTCACTTCATAATTTAAACTTTTTTAAAACTTCGAGGTTTAAACAGTTAAAGATTTTTTGAATTTGTTTTCAAATAATTTTTTGCCAATTGATGAGATCGTTTTTGCTCAATTTAAATTTGTTATACATTCTTTTATAAGTTAGTTTGTTTTAGATTAAATTTTAATACAAATTAGTAAAACTATTTAAGCAAAATTATTTTTTTTAATACCGACAATTTTGTTGTTGCTGTTTTTATATTGCACTGATTTAATTGTTGACGTAAATGATGGTACATCCACACAATTATTTTTAAAAGCTTTAGTACCAGTTAACAGAAAACGTTTTTTGATCTTATATTTGATTTATTATTCCAACAAAAACGAACGTCTTATGTAAACAAGTACTTAGGCGTTTCGTTATGATAATAGAGGCAAGCATTAGCCGTTTGGTGTTCGTGTTTAAAGTAATCAGCTGTTCTTTAAAGCGTTCATTTTCTAAGGTTTACGTACACTCTATTATCATCGGTTGGTTTGATTCTATGACAGAAGGACGAGAGTCTTGGGGTGGACCTAAGGGATGTTGGGAGGCTGCATGAGCCGCAGCAGCGGCCGCATGTGCCGCAGCTGCAGCTGCTACATGGGCATGTGCCATGCTGTTACTTGCACTTGAGCCAGGGTCATGGGAGTTAGTTGGCATCATGTGTATCTGGGGTTTGACTTTGAGTGATTGGTGTTGCAGTAAATGTTGTTGGTGTGGATGAAGGAGTTGTTGTTGTGGCTGCTGATGATGTTGGTGTTGCTGCTGTTGATGCTGGTGTTGATGGATTTGGTTGGCAGTTGTGAGCAGCATAGTGGCAGCAGCTGCAGTTGAGGGAGGTGGCAAATGTTGATGGATCATAGGAACGTGTTGCTGCTGCATATGACTATGCGTTTGTTGTGACGAGTGGCTTATTCCCCTAGTTGGGGTCACATGATCGGCATGACGTAAGTGGGGATGTATATGCTGTTGTATTTGTTCAAATGCCTCTCTGGAATCTGGTTCCGGATGATCTTTATCTGCCATTAAGCAAAATATAAATTAAAATTGAGGTTAGAAAAAATTAAAGCAACAACACCGGATGACACTTACCTAGACACTCTGATGTCGCAGCTGCCGCCATGGCTAATTCTTCTTCTAGATTATTTGGCTTGCAACTGGTGGTCTTCCAATGTGTGCGTAAACCTGATGCACTTATATATTTCTTATCACAACCTTGACACACGTACGGACGATCATTGGTATGTAGTCTCTTGTGTAGTTTTAAGTGAACGAACTGGGTAAACTTTTGCGGACATAAATCGCAAGCATATGGCTTTTGACCGCTGTGTAAGCGTAGATGGGTCTTAAGGTTTGAGGTGGATGAAAAGCGTTTCTTGCAAATATCGCACTGGTGCGGTTTTTCACCTGTGTGCACCAAATGATGTTTTTGCAGGTGCGCCAATTGCGTGAAACTCTTGGTGCAGACATTGCATTTAAAAGGTCTTTCACCGGAATGGGTGCGTAGATGAACCTTTAAGTTGCTCAGCTGTCCAAAAGTTTTACAGCAGACATTACATTCGTAATGCATTTTACCGTCTTTCTTTTTGAGCGGATACGGTAGCGATCGGTAGCCACGTGAAGCTAATGAATTGGGACTAAGAGGACTGCCACTTCGGGGACAAGAATTCCCATCTGGACTAAGGCAGCTGGGTGGAGAAATGCGCAGGGGCGATAGTCGTTGTAGCGGCGTCAGAGGTTGCATTAAGGAATGATTTAAAATTTGGTTGCTGCCTTGTAGCAAATGCAGATTTTGATTGGAACCACTTGAGGAATGTGATTGTCTGTCGAATGGTGATTGAACACTGTGGGGTGGCGAGTGAAAAGTGGAGGTGGGTGCATGTAAAACGCTCACTGATTGTCCATTTATACTGCTATTAGAATAGGAGGAGTAGTTGGAATAAGGCGGTGTGTGTTGACCATCATTGACATAAACGCCGTGCATACCATTTGGTGAAAAAAGTACATGGTGTTGATGAGATGGTGGCGGAGGAGAGCAAAGATCCTCCTTACATGTTGTAGAGTTCAGATGAAGTTCAGCCTCTTGATCGTGAATATTTTGCTCGGCCACCATATTTGAACTCGAATCGGGGCTGACGGCATTGCCATAACGATGTGACTTCTTGTAAGAATAGGCCATTTCCGTGGGAGAAGAAGGTGGAGGTGTGGCTGAGTTAGCTTGACGACAAGCCACTACAACGGCAGCGGCTGCAGCTGCTGTTTCTAACCGATGTTGGTGTTGACCTGTCAAGATCGTTTCTAAAATGCTAGAGGGAGGTGTATAGCGTATGTAGCCTTGTGCTGTGGGTGGTGGAGAGCTGGATTCGGCTTCATAATATGGTTTAGCTAATGGCACTATTGTGCGCTTTTGACTGTTTTCCAACACAATAACTGTACTCGATGCTGGCTGTGTGGTTGTCGCCGTTATCTCATCATTGATACTTCTTGACGAACGACATTCAGTCTCCATTTGTTCATCAATTTGAGTTGATGAGGTGCAGTCTGTGCGATTTTCATCTTCACATGAGCTTGCTGTAATATGCAATTCATCCTGTTTGATTGAGGAGATCGTTGTATTGTTAATGGGAGTGGATGCATTGTTTGCTTCAGTCTTGGTTATATTCTTAAATTCATATTTAAGAGGCATTTTAACTTTGAACTTTCTGTATTCATTTTTGCAGCATTCTCCTGTCGCCGCTGTAGACGTGGCGTTTGCTGAGGGCACTGACGCAACTGTACTGCAGGGTTTTTGGGAATGGGCAATAACGGTTTCTTTGGGAGCAATGGCTTTTTTAGAGCAATCCAAGACATAATTGTGTTCACTTTCGGTATCACTATCGTCGCCACCAGAGGGTGTTAAACGGTCTTCATGATACTCATTGCTGTGATAACCCTCATCGGAGCGTACCGAACGTACACTACCATTATTGGGCGTCAGCTGATTTTCGTACTGAGCCTCTTTGTGCGAAATGGGCGAATTGCCTACATGTTTGTGGTCCTTTTGACTTATACACTCTTGGTCCATTGGTGAATGATGATCTTGTACAATGACAGAGGTAGTTTCTTGCTTTAAATGCAAAACATTTTGATGAGGCTGATGAAGCGTTGAATGCCTGATTAAAGTTCTTGACTGATGGCCCGTATGACTGTGTTGAATATGCGGGTGTGTAGTTTGTGTCTGACTTGCATTAGGTGGAGAAGGACTAGGAGAAGAAGATCGTCTTTCGTTACGTGTGCTTGAAGACAGTGGCGGCGGCAAGTGAAGTCCCATAACATAGGTAATATGGTTGTAGGCCACCTCTGGAGGAATTTCAGGAGCAGGCATGTCATATGGTGAGCCGACTCTCTTTTTCCGACATACATATACTTCTCCCGTTGCTTGCTCATCTTCCACTTCTTCTTCGCCCTCCTCATCATCCTCGACCACTTCTTTGCAGGCTCCAAATAAGGTTTGTTCAGGGTCTACATCATAACCTAGACGTTTTGCAAAGTCCTTACAATACCACACCATTAGTTCTTCGTTGGGCATAATGTCGCGGGTTGTATAAAAGAAGATATTCTCCTGATGTTGGCAGGCGACCAAGTTCATGGTGTCTAAGCTATAAGCTGACGCCACATAACGCATCCAGTTGGACTGTGAACGATCCGAGCCATCCAAATAGTAATAGTCGTCATCTTTAAATATCTAGGAAGAGACAAGTTAGAGAAAATTTTTAAATAAAAATGCAAGAAATTTTAAACTCAAAAATACTTTAACACCGAACATCTTAAAATCTACTACAAAATATACAATAAAATAAGAATATTTAGTTGACCTCCATGTTCAGGCATTTCAGTCAGTTTTTGTGAAGACTGCTGCTTGTATTCGGAAGGTTCTATTTATGGCATTCGTACGCAAAATATAAACACATAAAAATTACACCAATAGACAAGTTAATTATATACTTAGATGGTTAGTTAATAGAAAATGTTACAACACTCAAAGGAAAGTGGTAATACGTTAAAAAAATACAAAGATAAGGAGAATTTAAGAGATATTAAAAAGAAAGAAGTTGACAGGAAAGCTGTATTTTATCAGATAAAATAAAAAAAAAGAAAAGTTAAATAAAATGAATACCTTTATAATCCCGTATGTTATATGGCGTGTTCCCTGCACCTGATTGTTGGGTTTTTAGATTTTGGTTTAGGATTTTTTAGTATTTTTGAAAAAAATTGTTTTTTTTT
>NDXZ01012856.1:20944-32254 GCA_003055125.1 Paykullia maculata
ACAAAAAAAAAAAAAAAAATAACAAGGAAGTCTAAAGCGATAATAAGGAAAACACGTATTTCAAAACTAAAAGTTTTTGAGGAAGAATCGTCTGCTAAATTAAATGAAAACTAAATATAATCGTAATAAAACTAAAACTATTTGAATGGCAAGAAAAAGTGCCAAGACACATTATTGTTACATTTTGCCAATATTTTCAACGTTTTCATTACCATCATTATCATGTTCAAAAACGACATCATTATCTTGTTTGTAAAAATCATGTTGTTTAATTTGTAGGCGGACGCTGAGTGGATGAGGTTTTTGTGATATTGGTTTTTTAATACAACCTTAATGGTGTGACAGATGGGCAATTCCAATGTCCAGCAAAACACTTATTATCTATTGTATATAAATGTTGTTGTTTAAGAAAGTTTTAAAGTTATTGATATTTTTTATGAAAAAATTGTCAATATGTTCCCTTTAAGAAAAAAATTATTGATAACTTTTCGATCTTAGCTTTTTTATAAGGCTTAAGCTCAAAAGTATGGTCACAAAATTCACTTAAAACCAGTTCAATAGAAATAAAAGTCTTCCTATTTAATTTAACGAAGGTCGGACCATCAAGATTAAATTTATAAGAAATTGGTTTCATCACTTTTAATATGTTGGGTAACATTTTTACCACTTAAATTCCCTAGAAAAATATAATGATAAATTTTGTTTGTCATTTAGTCGTTATCAATAAATTGTTTTTATTTTAAGTTTTATAAATAAAATAATATTTTTAAATAAGAATAATATTAAACATTAAAAGCATAACCAGTTTTGGTCTCCAATGGATATACATATATTAAGAAAGAACTACATACATTCTATATTTCATGTTTCTAGTTTTATGAGTTTGGGCTGTACGATGTCTTTTAATGAGTTGATTACCTTTAAGCTATTGGGACTACAAACCGTTTCAATCTCAAACGGTTTTTGTTACCTAAAATATTTATTTCATTAAAATAAAGTAAATAAAGTTTTCACGTACAGAAACCGTTACAGAAACTGACAGATAATTTCAGTCGATTTCTTCTCAGGTGGCAAAATCGCCTAAAACGAATTGTTTTGCAGGCATTAAACTTAACTTGAAAATGTACGCTCACTAGTCAATATGCATGTCTATTAATTTATAATATAAAACTTAAAATATCAATATCAAGTTTTAAGTAAAAAAGAAATAAAAATGGAAAAGTACAATATTTTAACATTAAGAATTCCTTTAAAGTTTTGTTCATTTCGTACAGACTTACAACTTTGTTGTTAGTTGTAAATAGCGATGCAAGTATGTTTATATTTATTTCAAATTTTCTAAGTCATTTAAATGGAACTTCATTAATTATGTGTTGATTTCTGTTTTTTTTTTGTATTTGTGTACTGCATACATACACATACACATATACATACTTACATACATATGTAAAATTTTATTTATTTTTATATATATATTTTTTTGCATTTGCTCAAGGTCATGATGCGCTTTGCTTTTATTGTTCCTCATTCAATATTGTTGTTAGTGTTTTGCTGTTGCTACTGCTAATATTATTTATTTTATTATTGTTGTTGTTGTTTTTAGTTTTTTTTTATCAGTCAGTTTTTTATTATTTACATGCAGTGTTGTTGCTATTAAATATATTGCAAACTAATAGTACTGGAACTTACTGAAGACAGCGACGTTTACGCTGATGATGAAAATGTTGATCTGATGTACGTCAATTTTTCCTGGTTCTCAAGTAACCAAAGATCAAACCAGAACAAAAAAAATTCTACATATTACAAATGCAAATTAATTTGAATTTTATTTAAGGAAAAAAAGAAATAATACTAGATTATTTTTAAACCGAAAAGTGAATACCTATAAATGGTTTGTAGTTCGAGTAAACCATCAGGATGGCATTTTATTTGAAAATAAATTTTTCTTGTATTAGTACATATCCAGCAAAAACTGGCTTACTCTTACTCAATAACATACTTTTCAATGAGTATTACATACTGTCTGCATTACTAAGAAGTAGTTTTCTTATAACAAGTTTATATTGTGATACGTAAAAACTTAGTCATGAGATAGATATCTAAAAAGAAATTAAAGCTGCATGCACTTGGGCTAAAAAAATGTTAGCAGCCACTTAAATTAACTATTATGATTCTCATTTGGGTTAACATACTTTAAGTATAAGTAATTATATTTTCGAAGGATGTTTATGAATTTCACGACGGTTTTTTAACCGACTCTAAAAGTTTTTTCTAAGTGTTTCTGTAAAACGTAACGTACAAAACTAACAAACCTCAGTTTCGTTTTTAGTTTTAGAGATATTGGGAAACTTGTGACGAAAAAAATCACTTTTTATACTTTTGATAGTTTTTTTTTTTGAAAAATCTAGTGGTTTATGATTAATAAAATCAAAACGGCACGTATACAGTATTTATTGGGCGAAAAACTGCGTAGTTTACGGTGTTAAGATTAATATCTGAAGTTTATTCGCGATGAGCAGTTCAAACAGCATTTTATCGCCCAATAAATACTATGTAAATACCATTAGTACTTCGCAAATGAATATTGTAGAAATTACAAATGGAATGAGGTGATGTGTGAAGGGTATACAAATACTAAGAAGGAGAGTCAATGTTTTATGCTTTGTGACAAACCGACTTAGTAACGATTTTATTTTATTAGCTTTATGCGATTGGGCTGTGCGATCATAAATGAATCATTCATAAGTTACTAAATATATACATATATACATACATATAGATGAATGTAGTAGGGTTTCAAGTAGTTAGCCAAGCCGTTACCAGTACGTTGTTATTACATGTTTCAATATAATGATGTTAGTAACGATCCCTCATAACTACATCACGTATAAAATAATTACTATCCATTACCAAAATATAAAAAAGTTTTTGCTGGGAAATTAGTTGTAGCGATAATAAAAATCAATAATAATTCAATAATTTGTCTTTAATACTTTTACTTATTTTCGTTTAAGGAAAATGCGTGCCAAGTGCAAGTGCAAAGCCACATCAAAATAACAACACATATATACATATGTACATATGTATGTATGAATGCATATACTGCATTTAAATACAACACAAAATAAAACAATACATAATATTAACATACTTTTAGACTCATTTGTTGCTAATTATAAATTTAATTTTATTCTCGCACACATTTATAGCTTAAATGTAAAAATATATATATTTACATACATACATACATACCTATACATATGTACATTATGTATGTTCATTAGGGATAATTATAACAATGAAGGAAATTCTTTAATGAATTTTTTCTATTTTTGCCCCTCAAAAAAGTGGATTTTGATAAGAAATAACCTAAAAAAGAGAAAATTCTGCTCAACTGTTGAAGATTGAGGCCGATTACAAAAAAATAGTTTTCAAAAGCAACAACTTCTAAAGTGCGTAAAGGACTGTTAATCGAATATTTTTGCAAACTTTTTTTTAATATAAGGGTTGGGAAATTTAAAAGCAACAGCTTTTTACCAAAACTTTAAAAAAACATTTTTTTTTTAATTTATAGGACATGCAAGTCAGACTTTATGTAAAATAATGGCGTTTTCATAATTTCTGTTTATAATTTCTTTTTTGCTAATTTTTTTTAGGGTCGCCCTAATGCTCATACACGTTTCTATATATGTATGCAATTGCTATAAAAAAAAGATGAGGGAAGACGACCGGTATTGAGGGCGATGCTGGCAACTATTCGTATTGTTACTCTCAAATAAAAAGATATTGATCAGTTACAACCAAGAGACTAAATAGCCGACAAATGCATAAATAAAAATTGAAATTTGCGTTTCTGTGTGCATGTTTTTAGTTTTAGTTAATGAGAAAATTTCTAAACATTTTCCGCCCCTTTTACTGCTGACGATAGACTTATTTGGGAGACACATGTAAAGAATTTGAAATGTTTTTATAATAGAAATATGTATGTATGTACATATGTATGTATACGTAAGATTGTCTAAATATACAGCTATAAAAATGTTGATGCAATCGAAACCAGGAAGTACATAAAACCAGCAAATAAAAATTATAAATTATTGTTAAAATCTTTGAAAAAATAACACATCAACAAACATCTTATTATTGTTAAAGGTTTAGTATTTTGGTAAAAAAAAAATTATATTGAACAAATGTTTCATGTTAGCTCACACACTCTTAATAAAACAATCTATTCCAGGAATAAAGCTAAGGCATCATATACTGAGATTAGAAATAGTATTTGACTTTATTGAATTAAGACAATGTTATATCGAAACTGTTACAATTTTAAATTACCCGATTACCGCCCCAAAATTCTATACCGAAATAATAAAAAATCTTTCAGAAAGTTTTTCGCAAAACAGTTGTACGGAAAATACAAATTAACATCCAAAAAGATTTAAGCTTTCTTACGAAAACAAATTTAAAACTGAATTAACCTTAAATATTGTAGCTTTCTTATATATTTATATAAATAGATAGAAAATATGCCTTGGGGAGTTGGCAAGATCTAGAAATATAACAAAGGCTCGACAAAAATATTTTTTATTTATTATCGCACTTATTTGGTCCCTATTAATGGCCTCATTTAAAGTCTTGAATGTGTTTCTGCTCTAAAACTCTTTTTTGTTTTTTTTTAAACAAGTTTGGACTATCTATTACCAAAACCTTGTTTTAAAAAAGTGAAATATAGCCCAATTTACGATTAATCGACGAATAAATTTTCTCATGTTATGAGAATAGCAAAATATAACAAAAATTAACATAAACCTTCTTTCTCTCCCCTTGTTTGCCTAAAAAAAAAATAATACTAAACACTGCTAATTACTGTAAGCCCGTAGATTTATATGCGCTTGTTATCTCTAACGTGTTTGTTTACACTTACTATTGGTGTAACTTTCTCACTTACTCCCTAGTGTATATTTATTATTTTCCAAACAACGCATATATATAACGAACTGTCCCACTGGCTGCCTAGCTGACTGTATGCATTTATCTCAACCGCAGTAAGTGTATGCAAACAACTAGCAAAAAAAGCTTTAAAACACACAATTGATAATAAGCTTTCAAGGCCAACAATTTTAATGCACTCTGCTGATGAGTATAAACTGCAACGCGACAATAGTAAAAACAATGTATAAATAAAAAAATATACGAGTGGAGAAAAAAACTATAGAACAGAAACAGAAATATCGACAAAAGTACTGATAGTAGTTACGTACCAGTACTTAATAAATATTATTCGTTTTTGGGCCCTTTCACTTCTAAATAAACTTTCAACTGTTTATCAACTTAATCAGCTTGTTTTTCATCCCTACAAACTACCTCTTGAACACCTGTCTCTCTTTTATTTCTACAAAATCGCCCTTAAGTTTAATCATTGGTTTAAGTTGTGATTTCCTTCTCTGTTCAGTGTTGCCTGAAAAATGATTTTATCATCTTTTTAATGTTTTTAAAACCAAACCAAATTTTAATGCTAATGCATTTTTAAATACATACTCTATTGAGTGCATAGTCGCACTGCCTAAAATGATTTATGTACAAAGCTTTTCTTGTTCCTAATAATTATAAAATGATGTGCTTTTATAAAAGTTTGCTATTTTAAAGGTACTAATACTTAGCGTAATTTCTGCATTTATTTTTATATTCTTATTCCATATTCACTATATTTAAACTTTTCTCTATTGGGGACAATTTGTCATTTTCTCAAACGGATTTTGCAAACGATGAATTTGATTTTGAAAAATCCAAAAATTATTTGTTTTTAGCGCTATCAATTGTTGACAAAGAGAGAACACTTTAAACTCCTTTTACATTTTTATTTAAAATATTTTATAAATAACATATAAAAAGATAAATATTTTACCAATATCACAATGCTTGTTTTATTTGAACGAAACCAGTGGGGAACTCGACTGTTAACTCTAAATGACGAAAACTTCTGGCAACACTGCCTCCAATAGCTTTTTTTAAATTAAATGACGTTTGTGATCATTTGTTTTTGTTTTATTTTGTTATTATTTTTTTCTTTGAAAATGCATAGAGTGTATTTGCCTTTGTTGTTGTGTGTTTTTTTAAATTGACCTTGAATGCATTTTGCTTTTGTTTTTGTTGCTGTTGTTGTTGTTGTTGTTGTTGCATTTTTTCGTTTCCTTTGTGTTATTTAACACTTCTGCCACGAGTGGCTTGTTAGTAATCTGATTTTTATTAATTTCTGTTGTTGCCGTTGTAAATTTCTGCTGCTGTTACTATACTTCAGCTGCCTTTGTTGTTGTTGCGGCTGGTCTTACTTTGTCAGTCAGTCAGTTAGTTAGAGGTATCATTGCACTTTAACCTTGAAACGTTACAATTGCAAACCTTTATTTTGCGCATGTGTTAAGAGAGTGTGTGTGCATATGAAATTTTAGCTTTTACTTCTAAGGTACATACATAGTTGTGTATGTATGTATGTATGTGATATAAATGCATGCCAAATTGGTACACTGTTGCTGTAAAGAGCAATTGTTTTCCTAGTAAGAGAAACAAATTAATGTATTTTTAAATGAAAAGACGACAACAGAAAATCGTAGAAAGTTGGGTGTTTAATTGAGGGATGGAGGTCTACTGCAGTGATGTATGATAATGACGATGATGGGAGTACGAGGATGATGGTTTTGCGTCGTTTATTCTCACATGTTTGTGTTATTATCACTTTCGATTGTGTGTTTTGTTCAAGTGGATATTATATTTATAGAATTTACTTATACACATGCAAATTTCTGTTAAAGCTGAAAAAACTCCTTTTTATATTCGTACACAGACTTACTAGTATGCACCGGTATAAAACAGAAATTATTAGGAGTGGTAAATGTACCTATGTATGTATATATGACTATAAAATTCAAATGTTGTAATAGATTATTTTCTCTAAAGCTAACTAACTAGGTTTTCAATTCCAAATTATAAAAGAAATTAATATAAAGTCCGACACGTACACTTTTTAAACTGGATCTTATAACAACCCAGTATATTGTTAAAAAATTAAGTTCAAATTTCTAGAGGCTGCCCTACCGGCTTTTTTAAAAACCATAATTCATTAAATCAAATTTTAATGTTATTTCTGAATTGCAAAATTATGATCGTTAATGAATTTAACTCTAGCTACAGAAATAAGTTTTAAAATATGTACGTATTACACGTCGTCCTTGAATACTTAATTTCGTCGGGTTTCCCCGATGTCTTCGGAAGCGTTGCTTTAGCGGTAAATCTGACAGTACCCGATAGAAGAAGTCGCTTGATAGGCGAACACATCAATCAGAGGATGTTCTTTAAGTCAATATCTAAAAAATACTGGTTCAATTTATTTTCTAAAGCGTTTTTTTTTAAACCGTTAACCGTACATTTAAGTTCTGTTTCGTGTGTTATATGAATTTTTGAAAAATATCGATATATCCAAATATCGATATGTTAATTTCAAAATATATCAAGACTGATATTGACAAAAATATCAAAATTTTTTTTCATTTGCCCATCCCTAATATATACATACATGTATGTACTTTAGTGAAGCCAAATAAATAAATGTCCTTGTGTATTACTTTAATGCATATATACATTCATACATTCATACATACATACATATATACTTTCATGTATGTATACAGAAATTTAAACGGTAAGTCAGTCACTTTATTATACAAAATGATATTAGGAATCATAATGCCTAATGCTACAAATTGTCATAAGTATATAAATGTTTGTATATTTTTTGTCTAAAGTTTCAACAAATTGGGGTACTTAAACCAACAAACACATGCCAATCATAGGTTTTTTAAATTACTAAAGGCTCTTTTTAGAGGTATTTTTCCTAATCTTGTTTAGCAACAATAAAATCTTGCTCAGATTATAGTTAATAATTAATTGATTTAAACCTAAATCTGAAATTAGAAAACGTGCCGATTATTTTGAACTACTATTAATAAAAATTATAAAAAAAACGTTCAATTAAAAAACAAAGAGCTGCAATTGCTTATGAGTTACGTTGATAAGAAAACAAAACAACAAACAATAAATTTTGTATTTATTTACCAGAAATATAAATTTTTATTATTAAAATATAGAAAAAGCAAAATGTTTTTATAAAATGCGCAATGAAAATGTTTATTTGCCTGAATGATTAAAAAAGAATTTTGTTGCAAAAAATATTAATATGAATTATTTAATATTTTCTTGCAAAAATTTCTTTTTGTAATAAAAATAGATTTATACATACATACATACATACATATGTATGTATATTAAACATCACTAATTTGAAAATAAATGTCTGAGATTTGTACGAGTCAAAGGGGAATGAACTTTATTGGCATGTTGCAATAAAAAAAGCACAAAAAGAAGAAGAAGAAGAAGAAGAAGAAGAACAAGAACCAGCCAAAATGAAAACAACCGCCGACTTTTTGGTAATCCGTCAGTTTTTGTATTACAATTTTTTTCCGCATATTTGCAATAGTCCTTTTTTAATATCCTAATAATATTTTTTATTATTTATTTTTTATTTAAATTTTTTTGTCTAGTCGCACCCATTTGAATGTCAACGGCATATGAAAATGACTGCAGTAGACAGCATTTGCCGACGCTTATCCTTTTCGCTTTTAATGCATAAACTCTTAACGTCATATATCATATGTATGTGTGTATGCTGAATAGTATTTCAGTATGTAAATATTTGTTGGTTCTTTTAGTCGAAGCATGGTCGTTGAACTCGCCAAAATTGACGCCGGTCGTCGCCTTTTAGTCTCGTGGGTATACACACCCAAATGAAAAGCGAAACATTATGTTTAAAACCAACAACAACAATAGCAATAATGCAAAAAAACTTGCACTCATCTCCACGTCTAGTCGCGAATAGTACAAAAAAAGAACTTCCAACGGGCGTTGACTTTAAATCGTTCCTTTTTATTTTATTGCGGTTGTAGTTGCTGTTGTTGTTGTTGTTGATACATTTGTTAAGTATCGGACAAGGTCCGCCGCTACAGTTCAGCACGAAGTCTTACTAAGCCTGTAAGTTTTGCTCCTTCACTACAATCCAGGAGTTGTTATATTTTGATATATTTTTATTCTGCTCCGCTTAAAACAAAGGTATCTGCCACTAATGCTGCTGCAGCTATTTGCAGTTTAATAAAGTTCGTTGAACTTTAAGGAGTCGTAGTACGTCTACTGATTGTCTGCAAAAATTGAGAAAAATTTCACTTTTCATTTTCCCATCATTCAAAACAAGTGCTTATGAACAACTACCCGTTTACAGCACCACCGCCAGCCACCCTACTCCCCACACTAGTGTAAATGTTTTGTTGTTGGTGCCGGCATTGCTGTTATTTTGTAATTGTTGTCGAAGGTTCACGAGCACAATATGGACATGCGCTGTTTAGGTGTTCATGCTAATAAAATTTGCAGACTTGTAAAGGACAACATAGAAATTGCTGTATGTTGTTTGTTTTTGTTTTTTGTCTGCTGCTGCTGTTGGTTTTAGTGTTGTTTTTGTTATTATTATTGCCGCACTTTTATGTGGCTTTGGGAAAACGGTCGTTGAACCTGACAATGGCGTCTACGTACAAAAAGGATAATGCAACATCATCAACAATAGCAAACATAAAATAAAATTCTGCTACCCAGACCTGCTCAATACTGTTTAAATTGTTGTTTGCTTTTCTTTTCGAAAGAAAGTTGACTGAATGGATGACGTCGTTTTTTAGTAAATTTCGTTTGTTGTTGCTGTTGTTGCAAATCAATATTTATGATTATCATTCATTTTTTTTCAAGTAAAATAAGTAAAGTTTTGATTTCATAGACTTTCGAATGTGATTTTAAAACATAATTTACCTGTGTTTTAATCCTTAAATATGTCATCATTTATTATTATTATTACATTTATTGTTATTATTACTGTTATTATATATATTTTTTAAACTCAAATTAAATTATCAGTATTTTATTTTCACTTGGATATTAAAGGAAACTTAGTTTTTACGACAAACGTTTATTTGACTTCAAGTATCTTTTTTAAATTTTAAGTGCATTTTAAACGCGATTTAAATATATTTACAAGCGTAAAAATGTCGCGAAAGTATAGTGGATACCGGCGTAACAATTTACTAAATCTTTCTGAACACATTGCGGTGGCACAATATTTTTCCGGAATTTAACACGTTTTTCGTTTTCTTTTATTGAAGAATAGCTTTAATCTCAATTTTTTTTCGTTTTTTAAATAAAAATTTTCTTGCAACACATTTGTTGTTTCTTTTTAAGTTTAATAGTGTGTGTATAATGAAGAGTTTATTTGGTTATATGTATGTATGTTGGTTGTCTTAAATCTATTTCAAAAATACAAAATCAGTCTTTATTTTGTTTATACTCCTTTTAGACATGACCTGCCCTACACGTCAGCAGCCCGGGATAGGACTAAATGTTCTTGTTAAAGCATTTATCGTTTCTGCCGTTATGCAGAAGAACGAATCTGTCTGCCTGCCTGCATACAACACAAAACAATAACATCGTGTATAGTCGTTGTTAAGCAACGATGACAGACGAACGAAACTGATGATAGTGGTGTGTGTGTGTGAGCAGTTTTAGCTGTTCAAATTTTCAACACCATAAGAACAGACAGGACTTTATTATTGTTGTTTTTAAATAAAAATGTTAAAGCTTAGGCCTAAAAATAAATTGTTGTTGTTGGTGGTGGATGACTCCTTTAGTCTAGTCTGGTTTTAGTCTATTATCGTGTTGTAGTAAGCGATGGCAAATGGGAAAGCAGAGACTGAGTTCCTGTTAAAAGGATGAGTTTAATATCTTTCTTCCTTTACGTTAAGGTTGATAACCTATGTTGGGGCTGATAACCAATTTTGTGAAAGTACACCTAGAACTTTAAAAACAACTTAATATATTCGTGTGTAATATCTTTGTATGTATGTATGTATATTTAAAAATCTTGGATAAAAATTACTTTTTAAGTAACAAACTTCAATACATTTTATTTAATTTATGGAGAAAATTTAATTTTTGTTAAACATTTTTTTTTATAGTTTTGTTTGAAATTCAAAGATATTGCTTGTTTTTGCTGGTTTTTGAAATTTTATAAAATTTATTAGAATTTTAAATTTGACGATGAAGAAAGAGTTTGATTTTGAATCATTTTTAATTATTTTTAAGTCTTTAAATTTTAAATACACAGTATAAACTAGTAAGAGCGCTATATTTGGTTATACCGAATCTTATATACCCTTCACTACGTTCTCT
>NDXZ01012871.1:8022-24560 GCA_003055125.1 Paykullia maculata
AAAAAAAAAAATTTCCGAGATATAAGAAAAAAAATTTTTTTTTTCTTAGCTAAAAATTATTACATTTGTAAGACATGTCTTTTCGGGAAATTTGAAAATATTTACTATTTGGCCCAGAATCAGCAAAGGTATAAGCGAAAAACCTCTATGAACTAAAACTACTATAATAAAAAAAAATTAAGTTTTCTAAGACTTTAAATACCTTTCGGACATATAAATACATACACACACATAGATACATACATAAATACGCGTAGTGAAGGGTATATAAGATTCGGCACATAGCGAATATAGCGCTCTTACTTGTTAATGTTTGAGATGGGTGGCCACAAATAACAAATGGCTTGGCTTTGATTTAAAAATAAATCAATTAAATTTTATTTATATGTATATATTTTGCTGGTTTAATTTGTTTATAATTGCTTTATATAACCAACTTTTTGCTTAAAAAATTGTTGATATTAAATGTGGCATGTCTTAAAATATTGACGTATAAAAGATTTATTACATGCGCTTAGTCAATTAGACTTTAAAAAAATAAATTACGCTTATATTTTCCCATGGTGTCATAACCAAAGAAACATTGTTTAAGTTATAATAATATTTAACGCCTTTAAATACTCTATTGAAACATGAGTAAAAACATTATTATCAATTCCGATGTTCAAAAAGAACTGGTCTCTTACATTGGTTCTAATAAAGTAAGTAATCGCTTTTTAAAATATTTACTGTAAGCGGTGTTTCAAAGATCATTAAAATTTAAAAAATAAAAGATATACTATGTTAAAACTTATATGTACATATGTTTTTCTTAATTAAAGACATGAAGTATTACATAAATAATTGCCTAAAAGTGAAAGTGTTCTATTAATAACTATGCAGATATCATTCCGAAAAAATTAAAAAAATAAAAATTTAATTTTTATGACCTAAGAAACAAACATAGCATGTTTAATATGGTTGTGTCTAATAAAATATGATTTAATTCTAAAAGACTTAAGACACAAAACTACATAGTAGAGACTTAAGCAACATGTTAAATAAAAGACTTAAGACACACGGGGCAATGGTTTAAAATTGTTTTTGTTTTTAAGCACAAAATATTATTTCGCCACATGCAACATGTTTTATTAATAGTTTTGTCTCATTTGACACTTTAATAATTTTAAATGCTTTAATATGTCAACTTTTGGACACGAACGTCCGTTGACAATTTTGATTTTACATGTAAAACGCAAATGCTTTTCAAATTAATTTATGTTTTTAATCCAATTGAAACATTATTGTAGGTGGTGAATTGTTGCATTATTTTACGTAAAAAATTGTAGAATTCCTAAAGAATCATTACGATATTACAAAAAAAAAGTTTAAACATTGCAAACTCTTTAGCCTTTTGCTGGTTTATTGTTTTATATGTAGAAAAGTTAAGACAATATTGTGGAAGAAAAATATTTAACTGGTATATTTAAATTTAGAAAGGTATTACAAGAGTTGAGTCACAGAATTTAAATGCATGATTTTTTATTTTTAATTAAAAAAAATTTTTTCGATATAAATTTGATCGTATTACGTAAAAAATAAAAAAATTAATTTTTTTTTTTTATTATTTATTATTTATTTTTAATTTTTTATTTTATGTGAAAAAAAAATTTGTAACGTTTTTTTGGCATATTTGTATAACTATGAGTACTTAGCAACAAGTTTACTACTGCATATACTCAGTTTTATGAATTAAATAAGGTGGAATAGGATGTAGACAATTGGCAACAGTATGCATTTTAGGGTATATTAAAAATATTTATTCTTATAAGAAACGGTTTTGGTTACAAAATATAGCCACAGGTTGTTTAAATATTTTATGGTTACTGCAATAGTAGCAGCCATTTTAATGTTGTAGTAAATATTAAAGTAGCAAAGAAAGCAATCAATTACATGTTGGGGTAATTGCTTACTTAATTGGCGATAATTATATAGATGCTGCTCTAAAAATATTTGGTAGCCATATTCCAGGAGTGTTTTTCATAATTTATTTATTGATTGAGACAAACATTTAACTTATTATTGCAACAATGTAATGTGTTTTTTATAGTTGTGTAAATGTTTTAAATGATTATAACTATAATTTTTTAAATTTATTTTGTGACCATTATATAGACCAAAAATTTTGGATATACTGTATACTATACTATATATAATAAACGCAATAATGGACAACAATATGATCTAAATATTTAATTAAAATATTTTTTTCTAAAGCACCATGCTAACAGGAACTTAATAAGTTGCTTCGATATTTCTTTTCAAAAAAGGGAATGTTAAATGCCTTCCACAAAGGTTAGTGGTAACAACTATGTATAATAAAAAAAATTTAGCAAAAACTAATGTTTAAAAATAAAATAAAGAGAGAGTCAGGGTTAATAAAAAGTGAAAGTTCATGACCTCTTCGAAATTTATACCAAAAAAAAATTATTATAATGTTAGAAGTCTTTGAAAATAAATTAAAGGCAAATTGAAAACCAAGCGTTAACAAGAACATTATATGTAGATATTATTAATTAGCTTTTATTTTTTTTTGCTGTCTGTTAACAATTAATTTAATTAGCTGTAAAAAAAGTTAAAATTCTTGTCAATGATTTAAGATTAAATCAACTGAAACGTAACATTTTAAATACTAAACCAAAAACAAAAATATGCATTAAGAAACTGCGGCTAATAAAGTGCACGAACAGTATTATTTATTTGTTTAAATCAATACAAAACAAAACGCTTTAATACTGGCTATAAAAGGGCAGAGTATTGGTTCAAGGTTATTTCAAATAAAATAAATTTAAGCAGTTTTTTATATTTTTGAATAGACTTGAAAACCAAAAAAAATAAAATAAATAAATGTACGTAAATAATAATAATAGTAAAATAAAATCAAATTTACATGACAACAGCCAGAATTATCTTGTGTCAATTTTGTAATACCTTTGTTATGTGGCGGTCAATAATTATTTTTACATTTAGCAAATAAAAAACTGTTAATACAAAAATTATACTTAATGTGGCATAAAATACCCTGAAAGCTTATAATTGTTGTTGAGTTAAGGTCTTACATTATTTGTGAATTTTATATAAAGATTAAGGTTAAATACAATTTGTTTAATTTTTACGCGTTTTTGGCATTTAACAAAAGCCGGAAGCATTTTATCCCCCAAATGGTTTCAAAAAAATTTGTCTGTTACTCTGTTTGAATTTGTGAAAAAAACCCTTAATCAACATTTATTGTTTTATCTGTGATATTTAACAAGAAACAACTTATATCTATAAATCAATTTGATTTACTGTGTACATATAAACATATTTCATTACTTTTTGTTGTGTTTTATTTTAAACATACACTCCTCGCCACTGGAATAGCACACCTAAAATTTTTTTTGTTTGGCTCAATATCTCACAAACCAAACGTGATAAAGACATAATCGCATAAATGGTTTTTTTTGGGGGATATTTTATTCAAGTGGTGCAAAATTCAGGGTCAATTTTTTTAAATAATTTAGTCAAAAATTTATATAAAATTAACCAATAAGGATATCCAAACCGATGTTTTTGCATTCGGTTTGAAACTAAAAAAAGGTTAAATTTAAAAATGTTCAATTATGTCTTTATCACGATTGGTTCTTGAGATATTGAGCCAAACGAAAAAAATTTTTATGTGTCCTATTTAAGTGGCAAGGAGTGTATAGGGAAATTCTTATGTTTGTTTGCTTGTAAGATTTACTTTTTTCAATATCTTGTTTAATCTACTTAAATTTTTTCTCATAATTTCTTCCTAATTTATGATCTTTGGCCCAGAATCAGTCATAAAATAAGTGTTTTATCTTAATAAGTAGTTTAAAAATTATATAAAAAATTGGATATAAAAAATTTGTCTATATATTCTCTTAGATTTTGTCTAAATTGTTTCCTTTGCTGATTAAGCAATGTATGTACATATGTGTGTATACTTCAATATCAATTTGCCCGGAAAAAATAATAAACCGTGTAGATGAACTTCATTTGATTGGGCTTAATAGTCTGGCCATTAAAAAGTTTTCCACAGCCAAATGGATAGACCAATAGGCCAATAGGCCAAACATAACAAAATGTTTTGTTAATTTAATCATTTTTTTGTTATTAGTACAATTAAAATTACAAAACCAATAATTTGCTTTATAACTAAAGAAGATAACAAGGATTTTTATTAAATGAACAACTGTCAAGAGAATTAAAAAACCCATTAAAAATGTAAATAAAACAATGATGCCAATCTGGTACACCAGAAAAAAAGTTCGCCGTACACCTTTGAATATAAAGTATTTTTGCAAGGCGATTTTATTTATTTTTTTCCGAACATAGGGGTCTCCATTGGGCTATTGACCTCTAGTATATTTTAAAAGACGATCCCCACGTTTGGCAAAAAAAGAAACCAAAAAAAAAATCCTTTTGCTGGAATTGTTCTTAAAAAAAGTTAATTGAGATTAGGGTGGTACAATAGGATGGTAGGAACATAGATCTGATCTCTTAAAGCAAAATATTGATCGAAACAAAAACATTGATATATTATACTTTAAGATCCGTCTGAAGGTGTACGGTGCACTTTTTTGCCTGTAAGCTGGTACGATCTAATGTAGAAATTTTGATATAAATCGAATATATTGAAAATTCTTACAATCAAGATTTTCAATTAGCTTAACATAAGGGTATAATAATTAAGAACCAAAATACTTAAGCCCAAAAATCATAGAGAATTTCGTTTTTATTATTGGCTTTACACAATATTATAACTAAATTCAAATAAAGACATAAAATAGATTTATCGTGTTGTTGTTGATTAAATAAAGATATTAATTTGTTATCTATTTTTTATTTGTTAATTTTTTTCAACATTTCCTAATTATGTAGTTTAGTCTAATATAATTCAAATAAAACACATTTGTATATAAAATTATATATTTTGGCGTTTGTAGTTTTTGCCACTCTTAGAAATCATTTGGTTTTTAGCAAACAAACATATGTTTATACGTGTTTTTACAATTGTTTTTATTCGGTATTGTCAATTTAATAGTCTGTTGCTGCTGCCACCACCATTACTGTTGCGGCAGCCAGCCAATAAAATTCACGTTAGTGGCATGACATTTGGTATATTATTGGTTTTGGCTTAAGTATAAACATGCAACATTTGATTTTTATTTTTGGTTTTATTACTTATTTGCTTTATTTGACTAAATAAATCAAGTTACTTATTTTGGTTTAATAGTTTTGGCTTTAAAAATCGTGCTACAATAATCAAATTGATTTTGTTTTGTTTTTTTTTTTTCTTTTTTGCCGAAAGACGAAATATCGTAAAATGTCCATTAGCTTTAGGTATCTTGATTGATTTGTTAACGTCAACGTTTTTATTTGAATGTTAAAATTTGTCTAGTTTTTAGCATTTTTTAATTTCATATGTACATATATGACACACTCCATTATGCAGGTGATTTTATGGCAGGCAACTTTGTATTTATTTCTAATATAGTTATTTAAGATTTTTCTGCTATGCCATAACTTGCATAGTTAATTGACATATATTATGGATGCGAGTATGTAACAGACAAAGTATTAAAGAGTATATTTTTGCAATTTTCCTGCCATAATTAATTTTTTGCTTGTTGATTTCACAATGAAAAACTATTTTCATGAATGTGTACAAGTCAGTAAAATATTTTCCTGTTAATTAAAATTTTTTTATTATAATGTTTTGTTGTTGTTCTTCTTTCGATGGTATATAATTAAGATGCTGTTATTATGTTGTTTTGATTTGCAGGTGCTTAGGAGTGTAAAATTTGGAGAACTATATTATTAGCAATTAAGCTTAAATTGCAAGTCTTCAGACTTACGTTACGAAAAGAAATAATTGTTAATTTTTAATAGATACTTGATTTCGAGTACTTTTAAAAGCATTTAAAAACTATTTCAACAATTATTGTAAAACAAAATTTGATAAGATTATTATACTCAAAGTCACTGTAAGTGGTAGGCGGCTTATGCGTCCTACGCAAACATTTGGTCCATCTGTCTGTCTGTTCATGCAAATCTTGTAATCAAACATGTATCGCAGTTTTAAATATGTTTCGAAATTTGATACATATTATCTTTTAAGTCTAAGGAAAACCCCTATTGACATTCAGTTTATAATTTTATCTAGTATATTTATATTCAAATTTCCTTTAAGAATTTGACTTAAATGTTCATAACTGAACTGTAAATACTTGCTTTTAATAAAATTGTATTGCGGCGATTTTTATTTTATTGATTCTAGTTCATAAACTAGGTCTACACTGATAACTACTAGAGGTCGGATATTAGGTGAGCAAAGCCACAAGTATAGCCCAGTTGCAGAAATCACCTTAACGCTCATAAAAAAAAAAAATTAAAATCAAATTAGGATTTGTAATGAATAAACTTTACGAAATTACAAATATGTAAACCTAATTTTTTGATAATCAGTCTAGTTCTAGCTCCAAAAAAAATCACCATTAAACTTCTAAAAATTTTAAAAAAATATAAGAACATTGGTTGAATATTATCTTAAGTCGGAATCGCAATTCAATTTGAGCATCATTTATTTTACATTTTATATATGTGGTGTAGTGTATAACATGATCGGCATTATATGTTTTTCTTTCTTTTAGTTGGCTTTAAAAACTTTTCTATCACTAGATGTCATTGTTGCTACTCAAGTCTTAATGGTGCGACTTCCACATAACTTTCACCATCACGATTTTAATGTCGGTTATATCGTAAGCCTTTTCCATGCTAAGAAATGCATATGCATTTTAATGATTACATCACAAATTGTGGATCGATTGGTTGAGAAACCTTTGTTAATTAAAATAAAGAGAAATATTTTTAATAACATTTAATACATATTGTCCTTTTGGCCAAAAAAATCCACTAAAAACGGTTTAATATTTTCTTAAGAAAATTATCGTAAAAATTTATTTCCATAATTTTCATTTTAAGTGATTAAGGAATTTGTCAACATCTATTTTAGAAGAAATTTAGCTTATTTTCCTCCTTAAGTTTTGTAAAATTGCTTAAACTTCTCAAATTATTTTATATTTGCAAAAACCAAACTAAATTACTTTCTTGTCGTCTTCCAAGCTTTAAAGAAGTCTGATAAACAAACTATGAAGTTACATACATATTTTCCGTATTTGCCACCAATTATTTTAAAAAAGATATTATTTTAGAAGGTTGATAATTTGCTTGTTTTTGTAATTATAATTTTTTTATTATTATCTATTTATCTATTTATTTATTAATTTATTATATTTTTTTTTTGTAAAATATTGAAAAAATTTGTACAATATATTTGGCATCACATAGGTTTGTTGTCACATATACTTGCATATTGCTGTCACAAGTATAATATTAAGTGCCTAGATTCATGCCTTACAAAATTAGTCAACGATAGCTTAAATTTTTTGTTCAATTCACTTTCATTTTTTTATTTGACTCAGCCAATTTTGTTTAGATACAACTTGTGTTTTATGCAAATAGTTTTCAGTTAAAACGGCTGCACATTGTCAGTGGTTGAACGACACAACTGACCAAGTATATTGACAGAAATCAATTAAAGAGTGACTTGCAGTCACTTAAATCAAATTGCATTGGAATAATTAGCGTTAATTTCTTAATCTCCTTCTTTAAAAAAATATAAAAAAATTATTTGCAATTTTATGTGGGAAATATATTTTCAAATAAAAGATTCAATTTGTATAAAGATTTTTTTATACATTTTAACTCTTCATTTTATTACAAATTTTTAAGATTTCTTTTTACTAAATACATATCTAATAGTTTTATTATGGTGGCTGGCAAGCAAAACAAATTTTGTTTTATGTCTGCATTTTGTAATAAACAATTGTTTACCTTTCATTTTTCATTAGATACATATTTATATTTTTTTCTTTAGTACATCAATATACATTTTTTGTTGTTGCTTACAGTTAAATAGCCTTTTAGGATTAACAGAAAATAATATTTGTATAAAAGTTAAACTAACGATAGTTATTTAAATTTTATATATTGGGGACTGTGTTCTACAAAATCTTTCAGCTCATTAATATCTATACGATTCGGAGGATCTGATGGATGAATGAGCCTAGCCTAGTCCTAAAACGAAAACTACATACCAAGGATGGATTAAAAAGGTACCATGATTCTATTGATATCTGATAAAAGCATGGTTTGAAATACCGAGCTGTTACGATATGAAAGAATTTTGCAAATCCTTTGTTTTTGTTTTGTCCTTATTAAGTAATCAGGTAGTCCATTTTCTTTCCCTCCTTAGGTTATACAAAGGGACCAATTAACGGACCGGGCTAACTATTCTACCTACCTGGTTATCGTAAATAATTTACTGTAGGTGTTATTAGTAGCTTCTAAAGATCGTAAAGTTAGATTTGAAAACGTTTATTACAACGTCTGCTTGAACTACTTATGCCAAAAGAACTTCAGATATTAATCCTAACACAGTAAAATACGCACTTTATCGCCAAAAAATACTGTACAAATACCGTTATTATTTTATTTGTCATAAACCACTAGATTATTTTAAAAAAAACCTAACAATTGTACTAAGGTTTAAATAAGAATGTATTATATGTATATACTACAACATTTTTGAGAATGTTTACAAAATTTTGAATAAAATCTTAAGTTGTACATCAATTTCAATAAAAAAAAAGTCTTCGTTTATTTTAAATATATTTTACTGTGTGCTACTAGACCAAGAAAATTTTTTGCTGCATTTTTACTTTTTATGAACTTTTAAAAAACAAGAATTTTGAATTTTTAATAAAAAGTGATTTTTTTTTGGCACAAGTTTCCCGATAGCTCTAAAACTACTAGGCTAATTTAATATCAATATAAGCATAACTTTTAAACAGTTTTGTTGTCGAATATCGGATTTTTATTTCAGTTGAATAGAACAAATCGTTCTCCATTTATACTAACATATGTCATGCAACTGCCTTTATTTTCGACATAAAGCTATATCTCAAAAACTAAAGCAGATAAATATATTCTACTTATATACAAATTAAAAATCTGTGTATAATATAAAGTCAACAAAAAATTTTCCGGCAACAAAAAAAAACTTAATTTCTCTAAAGTAGTGTTATCGATAAACTCTTTATTTGAAAAAACTTAAGACAAATAGACTATTAAAAGGAATATTTTTGACAGATTGTTTAAAAAAAAAAACTCATATATTTAAAATTTTCCTTTTTTATTTGTTAACAATTTCCAAAGTTCCAAATAAATTTTGTAACAAATTTTTTAATGAGTCAAAATTTTAAATAAATATTTTTTTGAAATAGAAATGGCTTTTGGTTTAAAAGTCCATTGTTTTACCGCAATCTCCACTTACCATCTCTCCATCTGGGTACAGAGACAAATAAGCGATTACCCCAATGCGTCACACCAACAGGCAAAGCGTTCTGGGGTATATAATCACCACTGGCGATGGCCTGTTGTTTTAGTTGTTCATTGGGGAAAGCAAAATCCAATTGATTCCAACTATAACGTTCTTGCAACTTGTAAGTGGCATAACCAGAATTCAGGTAACACACAATAACCAAACATATGCATAAAAAACTGTTCATTTTGGTAAACGGTTTGTATAAACTCAATAAGATCCGACACAATATCCTTAATGTTTTTACTTCTTATATATTTGGTTTGTTTTGTTTTTTCTATTTTATTTTATTCGTTTTTTTTTATTGGTACCAAAGTAATACGATTTTAAAAGTCCTTTATTAACAGGATTTCCTTTTTTATTATGTACTTTTTAAAATATATTTTCTAAGTTTCACTTTATACGATAAATGTACAAGACGGTAAACGCGCAACTGTTTCGTTTTTTAAGCCTTCTTTGATTTATATAAACTTTGTTTTTATTTTATTTTAAAGCTTTACAGGTTTATTATTGTTAATGTTGCCATCAACATCGTATTGGCATAAGTATTAGTAGTATATGTTGTTGTTTTTTTTTTTGTCATAGTTGCAGTATTTGAATAGTCAAGAAATGTTTTGGTAGGTTTAAAATAGTTTACTCGGTTCGTTGTGCATTAAGACTTAACCGACTGTTTAATGTTTTTGTTGTACTTTTGCAACAAATTTGGTACTGATAATTGTTTCTTTTTTATTATTTTTGTATACCCTATAGTCCCGTTCGCAGGCAAAGACAAAATTGCGTAAACATTTGTTTTTACAAATTTAAACTAATAAATTAATTATTTATCAATCTTATCTGTATAAAATAAATAAAATGTATTTATTTATTCAGAACTAAAACTTATTTGGAATTTTTCACTAAAAAAAGTTAATGGCAAGTTTTAAATTAACTAGGAAATAGTTGAAAGAAAACTCGAACTATTTTAGATTCTGGCATCTGATACACCAGGTAATTTGCTTCAGTTAAAAAAATCTAAGGCTCTTGACAGAGCATTATTTGTATTTCTGTTTTTCTACTATCCTATTAGTTCTGAAAATATATTTCCATATACAGGCATATATATATATATATATTATGCGCCTCACTTCACTTGAAACTTGTATTAACTAATTTTGATTTATTTAGAACTAGCACTAGCCCGTGGTTACGTCTCCCTTCTTTAATGTCTTGCGTTATAGCAACACTTATCCCATAATTGCACTGTGGCAAAATCTACACAAAAAATATCGACGATAGTCAATGGAAATACTATTTGCGTTAAAAAATTACACACTTATACAATATATTACAAAAAAGTTATATTTCATGTGTCGACGACTTTATCTGCGAGGATATTCAAGTTATTAGTTGTCGGTGCTTCGGGTTTCTTTTAAATTCATTTTGCACTTGTTGCGTGATTAACGGACAAAGATTTAAACATTCAAACTTTTACAAGTATTTCATTAGTAGGATACTTAAATGTTCTTGGTATGAAATTTTTGTAAAACTAAATATTTTTTTGGGAAATTAAAAATAGAAAAAAAAATTATAATCGACCTCAGCCTTAATATAAAAGCCAAACCCAAAATTACACATAAATGCTTTAAAACTATTAAAAGTTTTGGAATCTTGATATAGTTGACCACAATAAGATTAACCTAAATACAAAAGTCTATAATAACAAGAATATATTTATTTGTCTCATTGACATTATTGTGAAATGCAGCATATAGACAGCTTGGAACTAAGCACAAACCATAAAAATTTATACAAAAATCTATATTAAATTTTATGATAATCTGTTTATTATTTATTCTTTTTGTCATATAAGACCCACTCAAGACCATAGAAAAGCTGGTAAATTTTTTAATATACATATAACTATGAAAATGCAGCACAAATAGTTTTACATTATATTTATAAACTTACTTATAAATTGTGGTGTACGGTATAAGGAGGTTGGAACAAACCAGCATATAATTCAAATTTGTGTGTTTAATAATGTTATGGGTTTTCTTGTTGTGTCTATAAAATAAATATTAACACGTTGTTGTTTGCATTTGTTTTTATTTATTTTTTTAATCTTAATATATGCAAGGAACATAGGCCCAAAATCTTAATGCTATTTATTCCACTTAAATGTAGACTTGGTCAGTCGAGTTATATTAGACTAAAAAATTTGCATTACATTACAGATTTTGTTTAAAATTATTATTGCAAAAAGTTTTTAGATTATAATTTTTAATTACTAAGCATGTATTTTAAAAGTCTAGGTTAAGTTAGTTTATCGCAAAAAAAGTTACAGGAGTGAAATTTTAAGACTTTTTTTTATCATTTTTAAATATTTAGTATTAATATCTTAATAAGACTACGATAGATTTTTTTTTAGTGAAAAAACCTTTTTTTCCAATAATGCAATCAAAAGTTTATCAAAATTAAGAAACTCCATTAAATGTTAAACTCAAGTTATACTGATAATAATCGGGAACTAATAGACAGAGATAAAATTCAATGCTAAGGGGTCAAGTGCACTTTTAGAATCTTAAATAATTTTACTCTGAAATGTGAGAGTGAGAGTGAGAGCACAAAAATTCGCCGAAACCAAACTTATGGTTTTACGAAATGTTTATGCCCACAACCAACACTCGAATAAATACGCTTGATATGGGTGGTAACCGTCAGAGAACTAATTAAAACCATTTACATCTGTTGTTTTTTCATAAATTCGTTGCTTTTGCATTGCCTTTAATCGACAACAATATTAATATTAAGTGCTATTAAAACTCATTTATTTGTTGCCCTTGCACATCAAGCAATAAAATAACATGTTGCCATAAGAAAACAACTAAAAATATTCACACCATTCGCCCAGTATTCGTTGTTTTTTGAATGTACTTGCTTATAAACATTCAGTTTTGCTTAAGATTTTGTGTTTTGATGGAGTTAAAATTTAAAAAATAACGAAGTGCGAGGAAGTCTTAGATAAAAAAAATAGTGCTGTTTTGCGTACCATTAAAAAAAAAATCAAAAATTCATATATGGCAAATTTTTTCTATCGTACAAAATAAACATAATGAAATGAATTGTATATAGTCAGCAGGAAAAACATTCATACTATTCGTTTCTTTTGAGAAAGTAAGTTTACTTTTAAAGAAGGCAAGCAATGAATGAATTTTTATTAGTTACACTCTCTTTTTATGAATAGTGTTATACATTGCTTTACTGAATTCGTGTATATTGTCACAAAAGGCGCCTTTTTTGTGAATGTATTCATAAGCACAAAATAGGGCATTCAAACCGTTCACTGGTGTAGGCATATCACCATTACTTCTTTTCGGTGAGGTCATATTGGCTTTAAAGCCATATGTGTGAATTTTGAAGAAAGCTCTGTGCAAAATAATGCATTACCTTATTATATTTATGTATGCCGATTTCCTCCATATTCCAAAGCAAACACTTTCAATGTATAAAAATTATTTCAGCTAATGCCATTTTCCAGGGATTACTATTTGAGCTCTCTGTTGCTTTTAACTGGCATAAGGACTGACAGACAACAATAACAAGATCCACTTAAGTTTATATGAGGGAAAAGAAAAGATGTACATTATAAGGTCTAAAAATGTTATCCCCCTAGATTCTTTCGGTTGGATCTATCGTGCTTTTAACAAACATACAGACAAATAGTTTAAACAAAATTTTACTATTCATTCATTTATTCATTACGAATAAATAAAACATATTGATCTTTTGAAATTTGATTGCACAAATTATATTCAAAATTATATCAACTACGGATCTGAAGTTATTATACAAGTTATTATTAAAGTGAGTAACATAACAATATATTCCATTATGTAAGTCTCTATTATACTACCACATTTTATATGCCTAAAACAAACAAAAAAAAATTATTATAGCAACTAGTTAAATATAACTGGTAAACTTTGAATTCAACAAAATCTACTTGAACAATTAAAAGAAGTTATTAGGCATTTTGTTTTTTTTTAATATATTTTAAGGCAGCCTTATTTCGTTACTGCCGATTAAAAACTATTGAATGGAAATGCGTATGTAAATTTCTATGCTTCAGCGTATTTTGCTGTTAATTTTATTTAATTAGTTTTCAAAAACACTTAAGTAATAGAATTTGAGTTGGACAAATAGCAAAACACTCGTCTGTCCACAAAAGCATAATTATACATACACCCCATGTAAAGAAAAAATTTTAAAACTTGTTAACATGCAATTGTGAATTTATTTATTATTTATTAATTTATTTTAATATTTCTTAGTTGTTACGATTTTTAGAAGCATTTTTAGAAAAAACACGTTCTTAACCACGTAAAAATATTTGAATGTAAATGAGGATAAATTCAAAACAAAACACCTTAATGCATACACGTTGAAGACATTGACACTGCTCGAAATCAAATAAAGTTTAAGAGTTTGCTATCCGTCTGGTCAGGATAATATAGCCACATATATGCATGTCTGTATTTGTATGTATGTATGTATAAGACTGCGAGTACTAGTCTACTGAAGTAGTTTATGTAAAGTTGTAAAAAATCTTGCACAATTCTGTAAAACTGGATTTTCGATTTTCTTATCATAGAAAGATTTGGTGACTACCAAAAATCTTAGTTGCGTAGGAATTGCTTTTAGTTTTGCAATTTCAATATTATGGCGCAAATTTGTGTAACAGTTGTTGTTTTCTATTTTCTAATATTTATGTATAGTTTGACAGTTGGAAAACAAACAAAATAAGGTATAACTTTTTTACGTTTACCCTGTTTACTGGAAGCTCAATATGAAGAGTTGCATGTAGGAATCACAATCAGAAATTTTTAAATCTAAAAAAGTTCTTAATTTTCAGGTTCCTAATTTAATTTTAGAAAAAAATACAAAAATTGTTCATGTTTCTCTTAATTAAAAAATTTAATGTATTTTAAAATCATGTACAATAACTTTAATTAACTAAATTCTAAAATAAATTTGTCTTTTATTAATAAGATATAAATGAAACAAAAGAAGTTTAATATCTAAAATTGGTGTTAAATAAGTATATTATCAATATAAATGCACCTATATGTATTTTTAAAAACTATTTAATTGTTTTTTCTTGCCCATGAAGTAACAATCACCTTTCTTCTCTATAAAAAATATAAGTCGCTTTAGGTTTAAGATTGTTGCAAAAATTTTAAATTACAATTATTTATTTTAAAAAAATACCACTTAAACTTTTCTATACCAATATCAGAAAGAAAGTTATTTGTTTTATATCTGAATATAATATAAACCGCTTAAACATCGCCCACATTTTATTTTTAAGTGGGGAAACTATACCAATGTTTTTATCACAATGTTTTCAATACTGATAATAGCTATGTCCCCTCCATTCTCAGTTGTTAATTCATTGTTTGAAACATTATATTCAAGTAACGCCTTCCCTTTTAAAGTTTAATTTAACAATGTGCTTAAGTCCCAAATTAAACGTTTCGTTATGTGTTCGCCATTCCTTCACATCAGCTGACACTAAAGGCCATGTCAGATAAAATTTTTGCTTTGCGTTGCGTTACAAATTCGCTTTGACATCTAAGATAAAATAAATAACATAATTATATGAAACATGTCACATAAAGTACTTTTAACGCAACGCAAAGCGAAAAGTTAGGCAACTCTTATCTTTTTGCGTGCTAATATTTCTAATATTTTGTCAGTTTTGAAAGTGTTGTTAAAGTTTTCATTGTGGCATACACCTTTTTCTTCACGCTTTTCTGTCAAAGCTAGAAACGTCAGGCAAAGCTACAAAGTTTTATCTGACCTAGCTTTGACATTGTCTTGTCGTCAGCTATAATTCTCATAGTACTACATTAAGGGTGGTTTGCACAATTTACCGATAGTAAAAGTAAGGATGTTATCTTAAAAATAAAGAACTTTTGGTTATCATACGTACACTTTAAGTCAAAAATCCTCTTTATGCTAAACTTAGGATTGTTTGATCTTTAACTTTTAATGCTTAATTTGCTAAAATATCGTTGTCTGTACTAGATAAAGGTGCCACTTTTTCTTTTTCAACTATTCAATCCTTCCACGTTGTATGTAAAAGGTTGTAAATTGTGGTAAACAGAAACCAATACTGCCATAATTTTAAAATGTATTTTAAATAGAAGAAATGAAATGTAATGATCACATCATAAAATGAAACTTTATTGTTCACTTAAGCTAAAGTTACTTTTAGTTAACATGCATTCTATTGGCAGATTATGAAAACTACAGCAGAAACTTTTCCTGAACTGCACATGCAGATTGTGGCCATGTTTCCTCCTGTTTCTTAAAAAATATTTTTATTACTGAACATTCCACCTAACTCAAGATAGGTAAGGTTAGGTTAGGAAACACAGAGACGTAGCTCACTTGGGTCCGATGTGTACGGTCTCTTTGTAATACCTGTGAAGAGAAAAGGAAGAGAAAAAAAAGAGGAAATTATATCAAATAGATCATAGAAATAAGAATATAAGAGAAGGGACTAGTCTGGACTTGAAAGATAAGTTCATCGTCCAGGTCGTCTGGCTGTAGTGGCAGTAGCCGTTATGTCCGGGTCTTGGTCGCCGAACCAACCGCAGTCCGGGACGAATCAGCCAAGTTGGCGAGATTCGTCCCGGCCAGATCCGACAAATCATGCAATCTGCGCGCTCCGAGGTAAGTCTCCCGCGCGTCATCCAGTGTAGGGCAGATGCATAGGAGGTGATGCACGGTCTCCTCCTCCTCTGCATCATGACAACTCAAGATAAGATATATCGATCTTAATGTGGGTTGCTTTATTACCAAGTTTGGTTATAGTATATCGAGAGAATTTCAATAGTAAGAAGCTTGCAGTTTTGTATTAGTATCTTCATTGCTAATATGAGTAGTCGATCAGAAGAGAGGAGAAGTAAGAAAAGTGCATTTCTTTATATTGAAAGATTTGAAATAGTACGAACCTTTTTATTATATGTGTGCATTGTCGAATTCACAGTGCTGCAGAAGCTGC
>NDXZ01012880.1:0-14866 GCA_003055125.1 Paykullia maculata
GTTTTAAAAACTATCTTTAACTTAAAAGGTCATGTGGTCATGTGATGTGCTTGAAACTTGCTTCAAAAAAATAAGAGCAAGAAAGCTTGAGCCTGACTTATTTCTAATATAAACCACAATATTCTGATGCTACTTAGACGTTTGTCACCCGACGTTAAAATATATTATAAATAGATTTTTTAAAGGCTGTTTAATTTT
This sequence comes from Paykullia maculata, assembly GCA_003055125.1. Lineage (NCBI taxonomy): Eukaryota > Metazoa > Arthropoda > Insecta > Diptera > Rhinophoridae > Paykullia > Paykullia maculata. The sequence continues at coordinate 199 of NDXZ01012880.1, forward strand.
CATGCGTGCCAGGAACGACAATAATTTTACAGAGAGATTTTTATAACTTTAGCACTTATTTGTAAAAAATTTAAGGTTTTAAACAGTCTAATATGAAAGCATTTTATCGATATTAGAATCATATATGTGGTGAATAATTATACCAAAGATTTATAGAAAGGTTTGTTTTTATGTGAAATTTATTTTCTGCTTATTTTATTTCAACTTCGATATCTGAAAAGTTTTGTAAGAGTTAAGCTGATTTCCGGGAGTGAATCATAAAGACGAGAATCAACTATGTATCTATTTTTACAAAATTTGGAAAACACATTTTTATTGTTATACAACCGAAGTTCAATAAAATGTTTACTTTTAATACTTTGGTTTATGCCAAAGAAATTTACAATCAATCAATCGTTTTTTATGTGATGCTGCCTTTAATCTACCGATAAAAAGGAAGTTGTTTAAATCCAAATCAAATTTTTTTTACCTAAGCAGCAAACTCTTACTCTTGACCCTCTTCACTGCTGAAAAATATCTAAAACAGGGTGTCAGCTTTAAGAATCAGTGTGGTTCACATCGCATACTTGGTACTTGTTATTTGGTAAATTCCTCATACAATTTGTTGCCAAGTTTTTAGTTTTAAAATATTGCAAAACTTTTTAAGTTCAGTAATATTTTATTAAAATGTGTACTCCCATATTCATAAACGATTTATGAACTTACTAAAGGTTTATAAAAGTAATTTTTTATAAAAAATCTGTCTTATAAACCTTTTATAAGATTATAAATTGTTTATGAATATGGGGGTTAATCTATAAGCCGTGTTAAGATTATTCATAATTAAACGTGTTAAAATTCAAACCATAGCAGAGTTAATAACACCACCACGATGCTCCCCCGAACAATAATTTTATTATATTCAATACAGTTAAAATACAGACATATGTATGTATATGACTTATTTCATTTGTTAAAAAAAATGATTTAAAAACCAAACAAACCTTTAAAAACATTTAAATTTTCATATAGGTACCATTAATCATTATATTTATGTACAAATACTTTTTCTTTTACAGAATTTCCTGATAAACGGCCACAACTATATGCGGAACATACACGCTACGAACCGGGGGATGTATTGCGTGCTAACTGTAGTACACCACCATCTAGACCCAGAGCAGAATTGAGATTTACCATAAATAATATACCGGTGAGTTAATACAAAAAATCTAAAGAAAACAATACCAAAGCCAGAAAATAAAATTTACTTACATTCATAACAAAATCCAAAGGAACAAATTTTAGATTAAACATATTTTAAAGGATTTATTTAGAAATTCTTTGAAATGTTGAAAATTTAAAATTTACGAATGTGTATGGCGTAGGTCATATGAACACATAAAGTAACACGCGCAAATGCTAATATATTTAACCACATATGTACATAAATGCCTGTATGTATTTAGGTTAGTATATTTGTATATTTTTCAAAAAATTACAGACCATAAATTTTACTGGCTCAAAATTGTTATTAATTGTTAATTAACGATAGAAGTAAAATGATTAATAGTTATATATCACGTCATATACATATGTATGTGTGTACATATGCATGTGTTTTATGGAGGCCAACAAAGAAGATTTAAAGTTTCTACACATAATACACAAATATTCATTTAAAAACACATACATTAAGTACTAATACAAATGCAAAGGCATTGGAAATTTTAAAGGGAATTTTAAGCTTAAGGGAATGTCTTAGAGTAAAAGCAGTTTTCATATTTCTTAAGTCATAGTTTTTGTTTTTATTCGAACCGACAACTGGTCAATTGAAATTTTAAGAATTTATTCTTATTAACATAATTTATTTTGATGGTTTGTCTGTCTATATGCTAAATTTCACTGGTTGTCTGAAGAAAAATCTTGTCCTGACCCCTTTTTTTGTATCAATTTGACGTCTCTCTTTTTGAAATTTAATATACAAAATGTTTGTTCAGTGAGTGAATTCAGTTTAACAAGTAAATAACAGACTCTTAGGGCGGTTTTTACAACTTACCGATAATAAAAGTTAGGATGTGATCGAACAGATAAACATTTTTTGTTATCATACGTATACTTTAAGCTAAAAGTCACATTAATTCTAAAGCTAGGCTTAACCGATTTCAACTTTTTCAAATAAGATTTGCTTAATATCTAGACAGAGCTGCTTTTTTATTTTTCAACTTTTCAATCCTGCCAATTGGATGTAAAAAGTTGTATTCTGTGGTAAACAGAAACCAATATTGCCATAATTTGAAAATTATAAAATTTCTTTTAAATGGAAATTATGATATTGAAAAAAGTTTAAGGTCACTTTATTGGTCACATTAGCTAAAGCTACCTTTTGTTATCACAAAACGTATGGCCTGGTTATGATAACGGCCCTTGATCTTGTAAATATTCCATTACTAAATGGAAGTTGATAAGTAAATGTGGAAAAAAACACAAAAAGTTAAAAGAAGCACTGCTGTTTAATTTATGATGCAGTTTTGCTCCTTAATTGGCAAAATAAAGCAAATCATAAAATGCTTTGGCGCCATTATCAAAAACATACCTACTAAACATGTAAAGTGTGAATAACCCAGTCAAGGCCCTAAACAAATTTTAAAATAAACATTTATACATTTCTGACATTATAGTCTAGTCATTACTAAAGTAATCTTTCCTAGGGCAGATGACATGAAGTAGTCACTCAAAATGAGCTATTATAAGTCACTTAAAAGTGTTCGCTTGGAGTGCTTACTCTAAGGAATTCTATAAGGTTACTACGATAGGTAAAACAATAACAATTTTATGGCATATGAAATTCTCTTAGAATACTTTACTCTAGTATTCAAACTTAATGTCTCTTTGTTCTTTTAATAAATTGTCATACATTTTTTAAGAGTTATTAATTAAAGCTCTCAAATAAAATAGTCATATTTAAGTGACAAAAGTGCTGTTAAAACAAAATCCATTAATCTTGATCGGTATACTTCCTACCAAGTACGAAACATACTATTTCTCGCAACCAAAAGCAAAGTATTATTTAGTTTAAATATTGAATGTCTATTTTAGGAAAATACTTTAAGCAACCTTTATAGCGTATATTTAGAAGCTTCATTTATTAAGTAAATATTTGTGTAAACGTGTTTATGTGCGTGCCCAAAAATAAATGTATTTATTTTAGAGGAGGAAAGAAAGCATTATTGAAATAAAAACAGTTTTAGACACATTTTACATTAATTTGTCAACACATACAACAAATACATAAGAAATCCTTGTAAAAGAGCAGTCATAGGTATATGGTCTAATGTTTGTACGAAAGAGTACACAGACATGTTATTGTTTGTTATTAACATAAACTAACAGTAAATATATAAAAATACATTCGTAAATACGCATAAGATCCTTTTAACTATAAATGTTGATGCATTTCGAATCTTAAAGTATATCAAAACGTAAGGAAACCAATTTAATTAAAACTCATCGTATATTGTGTAATTGTAATAGTAAATGTGTCAGCTTTTAAGTCACAAAAAAATCTTTTGCAGTCCACAAATATAGTTTGTCAGCTCATTAGTAAATAATTTAAAATATAACTAAAGATTTCTTAATGTAGCACATTTCATGTATTGTAGTATCATTTTGTAAATTATTTCTTACAATATAACTTTATACATATGTACTTATATTATTTTAAAAATCCAATTGTTGTATGTTTATAAGTTTTTAACTTGCTGAAATATTATATTTATCATGAGCCATTTCTTTGTTTTTAGAAGTAAATAGTTGCAAAAATGCTAACTTTTGGTTCATAGTCATTAAAAAACTAAAACATTCTGGTAAAATTTGATAGTAAAGGCTAAATAATATATAGTAGATAGAAAGTAGAAATAGCATATAATAGATAGAAAGTAGTAACTATTTCGTCACTAGCATATAATAACCTATAGTAGATAGAAAGTAGTAACTATTTCGTCACTACTATGCAAAAGTAAACTTTTATTTGCTGGATGGGATTTAACACTAATATTATGTTGAAATGTGTCCATTCCGAATCACGCATACCCGAATACATTTTAGCACAAACACATGCCATAAGAATTTATTTCTATTATTTCTTAAATGTTCTAAGTAAGTTTTATTGATAATTTTTTGTTAAGAGACAAGTGCGAGTAAGTCAGTAGTTTTGCCCGGTCTTATTATGGTATGCGTTTGTTAGAAGGAAGGAAGGAAGGAAATAACGCTTACATGCCTTTCAGAAAATTGCCTTTACACTTAGTTCATATGCCTTTATGTGCAGAAACAATCGCTGTATTAGAAAAACCAACATAAGAACTAATGCCTGCTGCTATTGCTACACAATTATGTATAGTTTTACCATGACAATCAAGCACTTCCGTCAGCTAAAGGTTAACATTTTGAAAGGTTTATGGTTACAACTTACCTGTTAGAGTTCTTTGAATGATTGAAAGCTAAACAATTTGTACGTGTATGTAGTATTTTTATGTTATCGGTGAAATTATATTATTCATATGTATGTGGAAGCTTTAAGGGTGAAACAATAATTGTGGATAAAATTCAAGCGCTTTAACTAAAGTATATAGAAACATTGTAAAAAATATAATAATTATGATTAGAAAAAAATTGTTTATGCATACAAAGAAATATTAACATTAAGAAAAGTTATCGACACATTTAAGCAAAAAAAAAATTTCAAAATGGTTCCAAATTTTTTTTTTTTTAAATAAAAAATCAAAAATGTCTTTTATTAGAAAAATATTATAATAAGTTCTAAAAAATGATTTAAGTCTTTTACAAGTATAGTTTGAATGTTTGTGTTTTAATTTGGTTTAATAGTTTTAACCTGCTTTTTACTATCATGAATTTTTTCAGAACTGTTTAACCAACTTTTTGCCTGTTTTTGTGAAATTAAAACAAAATTTCATGTGTGAATTTTATAAGAACCAGCTATTATTTATAAAAATTGAAAAAGTATAAAAATTCTATGGATTTTTTGTATTTTTTTATGATGATTTTTAATGTCAAATTGCATCTGGTAAAAAGCAAACACTCTTTAAAATAAAATAAAGTATAGGAGACTTAAAATTACTTGGTTAATGACAAGGGTATAAATAAATACAAATAAAAATACAAAAAAGAACATTTAATTAATTTCTTCAATTGTTTTATTTTAATAAAGACAAATTAAAAGCATTTAAAATAGTGTCAAGCCCTTTATATACACATAAGTATTTTTTGAAAAGATATTCTCTAAAACCTTTAAAATATTTAACAGTTATAAATGTTTGCTCATTTTTAATATTCTCCAACTCCATCCAACTCATCAAGCATCTTTATACAAAAGTAGGCACTTATTTACTTTAACACATTCATTTATACATCTACTCATATAAACATAAGATGTATAAAAGTTATATTTATATAAAGTTAAATAATCTTTTATAATTGCTACATCTACTTTCAACTCATTAAAATGTATACGAATAGAAAAACCCCTTTTTTAATCAAATATAAAAACTTTGCTTGTTTTTGCCCTTTTTCGTATTTTATAATGTTTGTCATTTACTTTTACATTTCATAGAAATCTTACGTTAATGATACTTTGTCAGACTTAAGCTAAATAGGTTTTACCTAATTAATAATTGTTAATGTAACGTACAAAAGCACATCGTTCATTCCACTAAAGAGGACTTAAAAACTATAATTCTACTACGACTATGATTCTTTAGATTTTGTTTTTACTTAACATAATACAACACGGTAATTAGTTTTCAGCTAACGATTAAACAAAAAGTGAAACATTTATTACAGACCTATAAAAAAGGTTACGGAAAATAGATGTGTTGGTTGAGTCAAAAGCAAATAATGTATTAAACATGAACAAAATGCAAAAAATTACACGGGGAATTTATTTCTAATATCTCTTAAAATTTGCGATTCACTTTTATGACACTTACTAAACATATAAGAAGAAGCACTTAATTTACACAAATTGCTTTGGAAATGAAATATATTAATTAAATTGAAAAAAGCAACATTTACGGAGATGGTAAAAATAATTAGTTAAATACATAACAGAAATTTATAAATCCCTATTTTTATATCCATATATATATACATACATAATATAAGAATGAGGTGTTAGTTTGTTTGTTTGTTAAGGTGGATTCACCAACTTGTGTCGGACAAAAATTGCATCCAGACAACATTTTTCTTACTGAGAGTTTTCTGCAGCACGAATCACTCATTTTGAAAAATTTGTCCGGAAAATCAAAGCTACCACAAGAAATTCATACATGCGGTACATACGTAAACACGGCATATTACATTTGAATTTATTTTATATTTTGCTACCCGATTTGGCTTCTAAATTCAACTTCGTATGAAAAAATTTAAAGTAGTGGCAACTCAGTTCAATTTTGTCTTGACGAAAATTAAAATTAAACCAATTCAAACTGAGAGTTGTTCGGAAAAAAATATTTGTCTCTCTCAAAAAAAGAGACGTCAAACTCAATAAAAAAAAAATTGTCCGGACAAAAATTTTGGCTTGACACAATGAGTGAATCTACCTCTACTCAATCACGCCCAAACGGCTCAACCGATCTTTATGAAATTTGGCACATCGGCATTTCTCATCTCAGAGGGTGCAATTGGCTAAATATTATTTTAAAAATACAAAGTTAATGGTTTTTATCGTATATCTTGTAAACTGGAACACTTAACGTCATCAAACTTTGAGTTGGTTATTTCATTATCAATGTGTATGTTTAGACTTAAAATGCACTGAAAGAAAAAGTGGATGTGGCACCGCCCATACAACTAAAATACATTTTGTAACATATCGCGAGAACTGTTAAAGCTATGGTTTTAAAACTTTGTACGATTACCTCTTATACCATTTTCCTTATTCGAGCAAAAAAAATATGACAATCGGACAAGGGGGTATGGCTTTGCCAATACAACTGCAACACATTTTGTGGCATATCTTGCCATTTCTTATAGGTATGTTTTTTTAAAAATTTGTACGATTAACTTCTATCCCATTTTCCTTATTCGAGTCAAAAATTGTTAGGATCGGGCTAAGGAGTGTGGCACCGCCCATACAACTGAAATAGATTTTGTGATATATCTTGAGATCTGTTAGAGCTATGTTCTCAAAATTTTGTACAATTAACTTTGATAGCATTTTCTTCATACGAGATAAAAATTGTGATGAACTGACAAAGTGGGAGATATGGATACAAAGGAAATGCATTGATTGAGATATTTAAAAAATTGAAGAAGGTATAATCTTTACACTTTGCTTGACTCATTTTAATATCTACATGCATATCTAAGAAAAAATTATCGATAGAATCATGAAAGAGGAAATGGCAACTTTCATACAATTAAAACGCATTTTAAGAGCTATTATATCTATGGTCACAATATTTTTTACCATTAACTATTATACGATTTTTTTCGGGTCTAAAATAAATCAGAATGGGGCTGACATAAAGTATACTAATTTTATGGAATATTGGAGGAACTATAAAAGTTACTTAGACATTTGTTGATTTATTTAGTAAAAAAGTGGGCATAGTTTTTTAGCTCCTATGAAAACAAAATTATTTTATAAAAAATTGGACTTATTTAAGTTGAAGTCATTAAACTGTATATGAGTCACATAAGGCAAATGAGGATAGGATCGAATAATATTAAAAAAATTCATTTTATGGAAATATCTGTAGCATCATTGTTTTTATTAATTCACTAGGCACAAGCTGGACTTATTTTGTTGACTGCATAAAAAAAGATTTGATCCCTTACTTTTTTAAAGCCTGGCGTTTGATATTAAGTTTGACGAAAAGGTTAAAAAAGAATTTTACAATTTTTAAAAAATTATTTTTTGAAGACAATCATGTCCGAGTTTTCATTAACGGTAATTAATTATTTATAAAATATGAAGCAAGGAAATTAACGTTTAAAATTTTTATAATTTGTTCGCGGTAACCAAATTTTTTTTGTATGAAAATATAAACGGTTGTCGTATTCATGTTTTAACCATGTTTTGTCTCTGCGTGTAGAATGTTTTTATTTTGAAATGGAAATTTTTAAAACTTAACATTTTATATTAGTAAAAAGTTTTGAGGAGCTTAATGAGTTTAAATAACATTTGATGGTTTTTCCATTACTTACTTACTTAGGTAACTAATACAGAACGTTTGTAACTATAACCGAACATAGACAAGATTTCGAAACACCTCGTTCTTCTGCGCCTCTGCTCCGATTTCTGATACCAAGTTTCAAGATGTCTTCCTCCACTTGATCTTTCTATCGGAGTTTCAGTCTTTCCCTTTTGTGTGGTCCGTCACCATTAGTCCATTAGTTTGCAATTCAAAAAACTTTCATTTAAAAAAATAATTTTTTCATCTCACTTTGTGAAGTTTGAAGTAAATTTTTATTAATTTTTAATAATTTACTTGAAACGTTTTTACGTTAAAGGGAAAACTAATTATAATTATTAAATTTTTAGATACTTTGTTTTTGGATAAATTTTAATATTTTTTCTAAAAATAATCAAAGTTTAATTAATAGAAAATTTCTAATAAATATTTAACTTTGAAAAGTTTTGAAAAAATTTTCCGCTAATAGAATATTTTTTTTTAAAATGTTTTATTAAAAAAAAATGTTTATTTATTTTAATAAATAATAGAAAAATTTGGTAAATTTCTTTTTAATAGAAAGCATTCAATGAAATCTCTGATACATCAAAATGTAAATTTTCCTATATTCTAAATTTGTTTAATTTTTTAAACTTTTCACTTTTCTCTTTACAATCTTAGTTTATTACTTTTGTTTGTAAACTACTCATCAAATTGTTGAAGTGTTAAACCCTTTTAGTTTATCTCTAAATTTTCTTTTTATTTCGACTTAATTAGAAAGTAAGCTCGACCATATAAAATTTACATATACCTACAAATTTAAGTGTTTATAAAAGAAAATTATGCAAAGAAATCCCTTAGAATCATAAATAGAAAACTTAAACAAAAAGGTTTTATATCCTTTAAAAACTTGTAAACTGGTGCTTATACGAAATTACTTGAAATTATTTATGTTTACGTTCTTAATGAGGGTCTTTTCAAGATTTTTAACTGTTTTTCTCTTTCAAAGAATAAAAGTCTTTTAGATATAAGTTCATATGTGAAAAAAAATTTACGAAAACTTTAAGAAAATGTTATTAATTAGCCGTTTACATTGTATAGATTAAGTCATACACTTGTAAAAGGTTTTTAAGCATTAGTTTTTAGTATGGTGTTTTTCTAAAGAGTCCTTATTTTATTAAGGATGGTTCAAAGAACCATATTCAGTTTTATGATTTTCACAAAGAAATATATATTTTATATTACAATAGAAAAAGACTTGTTGGCAAATTGTTAAATTATATTTTAAGCAGAAAATAGCAATTTCTTAAGAAATTTTTATGTTAATGACAAAAATAAAAAATTATATATTTTTTATAGGTTCATAAAAAAGGCAGCGTTAGTATAAAAATTATAGAATTATCTAAAGAAGAAGAAGTACTGTTACACTTTATACAAAATTAAAATAGGTTGAAAAAGACAAGTAAAACTATTAAACAAATTTTTAATTATGTTTATCTGTTACTATCCAACAATTAAAACTTTATATTATTCTATATTACTTTTGTTAGATTTTCTATTTATATGTTAAATGATTCTCCTAAATGTTCTTTCTTATGAGAAACTAACGTTCAAGTCTAAAAAATGTTTTTAATTTATTTTTCTTTTTAATTATTTGGCAAAATCTCCTAACTTTTTATTTATTTACACAAAAAATCTGCTTAATCTGTTAAGGATTAAAGTGCATTATGTAAAGAAATATGGGATATTTTAAAAATATGTTTAGGGTATCCGCCGGCAAGGTATAAAACTTTGTTTGTTTTGGTAAACATTAGTCTTGACAGTTCATATTTGGCAATCGTGAAGTAGAGACGTGGCAAATTTATTATGGAAAAATGTTTTAATCGTTACGTGAAATTTTTGGGCGAAACAACATGCCAACAAGACGCACTATTTACCATGTAGTGAATGATTTCGAAGAAAGAGGTACTGTAGCTGATAGGCCCAAGCATGAACCACAACGTACTGCAAGATCGGCTAAAACATTACTGCTGCTCAAGAAAGTGTTCAAAACAATCCATCAACCTCAATTCGACGCCGTGCTCAGGAGCTTGTCAATGGGGAGCGATATCGCAATATGATTAAAAACTTTTTAATGCCACAACTGCATGCTTTGGGCTTGATTAACATGTGGTTTCAACTAGACGGTGCCACATTGCATACAGCCAGGATTACAATGGAAACAAACAAAGTAGTATACCTTGCCAGCGGACACCCTGTATTAAAAAAACAAACTTTCTTCCTTCACAAAATTAGATACATCTACAGGCCCAACAATTTTTTTTAAATTTTAACTCCGTAGAGAACAATGAGTAGGCGGAATTGGAGCAGCAGACTTAATAATTACCTCCAAGTATTGTCGCCCAGTTTTTAAAATTATTTTAGCGTATCTTATACATATTACTTTTAAAGAAAATTAAAAGCATTTTATTTGATAAACTTGTTTATGTTTCCTATTTTTTCTAAGGGTACAGTTCAATAGTTTTGTTTTCCGCATTAAATAATAAAACATTTTTCATGCATTTAAAGCACTAAAAAACAAGTTCTGTGGTCCTATGTGCTTACTTGTGTTAATTATATCGAAAAAAATGTTAAAGACTACATATATAAAAAATTTCATAACTTGAACACAAAACCCAATAGAAAGTAGAGCTATTTTTAAACAATTATCATAATCATATTAATTATTATGGAAATATATGTAAATAGAGGAGACAGACAAACATGAACAAAAACTTTAATAATTAATAATGTGTGTTTAAGTCTGAGGTTTTATTTTAATTGTTTATTAACTTAATATATTAATGCTATTGATTTATTAATTCTCTGGAAAAAAAAATTTTTTTTTAACAATTTTTTAATAGTAATTTTTAGCATGTTTCGTTTATTTAAATCGCCATTAATTAAATCTAAAAAAATATATTAAAATAAATATGTAATGCTAAAAATATGCAACTACAGCTGTGAAGAAAATATTATAATCAGTTGGTTGAACGAAGTTAAATAAAGCAGTCTGGCCACCATCCATGGCAGTACCACTTAGGTCTACGTTAGATTTGTTTATGTTGCCTAAAGAAGGAATACCATAGGATTATGCTCCTATTCTACCCTGTCTTAAATGCCAGATTCTAATCTCTACTGGTGCTAAGAAGTTACGTAGTATCCCAACATACACTCGATTTAATAGTTTCGCTATAGTCATCTTGCCTACATAAACAATTCTGCATCAAACTTAAGTGCAGGTCAGTTTGTTATATTATATGGCTAGAAAATATTTTATACATATTCTTTACAAGTATTGTAATAAATTGATCAACCAAATAATTGCTTTTATAAAAAAAAAAATTTTTCTTCGTCTTTTTGATATTTGTGTGGCTAAAATTTTTGTTTACTCAGAAAGATGTTCTTTCTTCTAAAATGTTTTCTCTATACCGATCAAATAAACAAAGATTTATTTCCAAGTTCTGCTTGACTAACATCTTACAGTATAAAGGAGGTAAACTGGGAAGCATATTGACATCTTTTGAATGGAGAACGGTTGCATCCCTTGCCAATTTATTAAAATTAATTATAATCCTTAGTCAATTTGATATTAATTTCTCCCCATATCTTTTAGCTGGTAGCCAAAGGGAGACACTTATTAAGTAAATAGAAAAAAATTAATAACCTTACTTTGATTTCAACCCATCTGTGGTCTGGTTTAAATATATGGACAACCAGAGAATCCGGGACATTAAAGAAAAACTTCATCAGCATCTAGACATTCTAAAGTTATTACATGTCCCAATTTGTTTGAGCATGTGCTAGTAGCTTTCAGTATTAAAAACGTATTGATATTCTCAAAAGCCACTACATAAAAGGTGGGAGCTGTAAGTTAAGAAACTGGTATTTGAAAAGGCTTTGTACTTTTCAAAAGTAAATTATGTTCATAAGCAAAGAAATACCAAAAATGTTAATTTAAAAAATTTATATAAGGAATGTAAAAAGTATAAGTATATATGTACCTTAATTACATTTAACTTAAAGGGTTTTATTTTATTTATTTTTTTATTCGACAGGCTAGAGACATATGTTTTAAATAGTTGAATATCGCTATTGGCCTAGTATCTATAACATGTCATAAACAAGTTCTGCCTTTCTAGCAATCACAACTGTCTTTAGTGATTTTCAAAAGATAACAAGTTTTTAGTGTAAAAAAACAAAAACATAATTATAATTCATAAGCTGACATGAATACACTATTATTAGGTGCAAACAAAATATTACAACGAAATATATTCTCACAAACAGTAGAATGCCAACACAATCACTAATTTTAATTCATAAATTTTTTTTAGTTTTAATTTAAATAAAAATAAACAAAAAAAGGAAGAATTATTTACAACTACACAATGCACAAGTAATTGTGTATAAAAAAATATGTATGTCGATGGGTCAAGTATTTGTGTAACCAAATGCGCATTAGTTACACTCTACTTGTTGTAATCTACAACTACGATTTCGGTAAATGTGTGCAAGTGTTGATGCGTGATTATTTCTTCTTTGTGTTAGTGTGAGTGCGTTCTCATTAAAGCCAAAGTAGAAAATGTTAAAACAAATAAAAACAACATTTACTTGTAACAAGTAGTTATTCTATTTTTTTCAGTAAAAATTCTATTTTTTTATCTGTTTGTTGCAAGTACTTTTTGTTAAGGGTTGTCAAAAGACTTTTATAACTTACATCGCGTTACAAACACGAGCTTTTGCTATGTCCTTTGAACCAAATATACTTTTTCGGAAAGGGGAGAAAAAATAAAAATACACGTGTATCGGCGATTTTCATGAACACGTCAGAATTTTTGTTTAATATTTTTTTTTATTTTAAAATATTTCAAAAAAAAATTCAGGAAAATCTGAGAATTGATAAAAATCTTTTTTTTTTTAATTTGGCGTAATACAGACATTTCTACGAGTCTGTCTGGAAAAACTAAGCTCGATTGGGTCACGGAAAAAGGGTTGAAAATCAATCCAAAGTCTTTCACACAGGCGGACAGACGGACACTACGAGCTTTATACTTTATATACTTTATATATAAAAAATAAAAAAAAAGATATCTTACATAAATTTTTGTAAATGAAGAAACTATAATTGATGGCCTAAGTGATGACTGTTTGAATAACACCCTATCTCATGTTCAAAAGAAACCATTTTGTCATAATTTTTTCCTATTAACTAACACTCAGGTGATTGCTTTTATTTATGCATTGCATTGTTCCAATATAAAGCAATTAGGTTATGTATAACAGAATGTAGAAAGTAGTTTCTATGGATATCTAATTAAAACGTTTCGTTCTTATAATATACTAAACCGCAACAATGATTAATTGCTTTAAAATAGCTGCCTAATGGGTGGTTTTTTACCTTAATCATTAAGCAATTTAGCAGCGACTACTAGTTTATGGAAAAAGCATACTTTTTTAATTGGAAAAACAAAAGAGCTATACAATGGTACTGTTTAAGGAATCCATAGAATTGCTGGTCTATTAAATACAAATAAGAGGGCAGACTTTGTTTTTAAAAATTTCATTATTTATGCCAACGCTGTCATTATTGATGCTTTTAGTTTAACTAATAATTTCTCTATTAATTCTTCTAAGTTGTTGTCTACTTTATTAACTTTTATATTGTAGGTTTGTTGATTATTAACAAGTGCATGCATATTTGTGATGTGTTTAATACGCTGAAACACTATGTGTATTCAACAACTTCCTCCCCATCCTTTTACTTGCATATTCGATTTCAAATACTAGTGATTTACAAGGGCCTAAGCATTTGAAACACAATATACCACTGAAATTTTTAATACTCATTGGTTTTTATACTTTTTAAACGATTTAAGCTTGTTCACATCAGATACTTCCAATGTCTAGGTTTTATATTTATATTTAGGGTAAAAAAACAATTTTTTTAATTAAAAAAACGTTGCGCAGCTGCTTCCACTCTCAAGCTCAGTTATTATTATTTTTATTTTTTTTTTGAGGGATCCCATTGCTCAGTAGTCCAGCAAGTATTTCTAAATAAGTATTTAAAATGATGGACTTTTTCAATTGCCATATTTTCTGTATAATTATTACTCTTATTACTATGTGTTGCTACTAAACAATTTCTATCACCATTTAGTATTAATGCTTTTTTGGTGACTTCACCACTTACATTTATATCGGCCGTTTATTTGGTAGTATAGTTTTTATATCCTCTGAATTTGCTAACCATCTTTAGCTTGTAAGAGCTTCATATATGTATGTCTAACAGACAAACCTAAACAAGAGCGGCAAACGTTGAGTTTTATTCCACCTCGCGCTAACGCTGAAGAGACATACCTAAACAAAAGCGTTAAAGATGTGTCATAAACAGTATTGTTAACTAAACTTTTAAACAACACATCACTAAATAGAAATGAAATAGTGACTTAATCGCT
>NDXZ01012882.1:6069-17687 GCA_003055125.1 Paykullia maculata
AAAAGCTAATGATGACGAAGTTGCTATTTTTATCATTAAATTTAATGCATATTATATTGGCTAATGATGTTTACAGTGGGGATTACTGAGTGGTATTAAAACTGCTATGGAATGCCACAGATACCACCTGCTGTTTAAAGATGTTGGCATAAATGTACAAGGAAAAACAATAAATTGTATATGAACCTACCTACATAAGTTTGTGTGTTTTTGTATGGATATGTGTGTGAGAGTTAAAATACAAAATTAGATATTCATATTCTCTGTTTATGTTTACTAGGAAATACAAGTGAATTTTGGCTCTAAAGGTGTGTGAGTAAGTTTTGTAAACTAAACAAAAGTTTCTATTGTTTTTAACACAAATCCACTTTACACTTACATCACTTTAACACACACACACATACAATTTGGATATAGGAAAATTCTACAAAAAAAGATTGCAGACACATACAAACATATTTAAAAAAGGAAAATGTTATACATATATATTTATAAATATGAAAGTATTTATGTATGTTTTTGTGTACATATGTATTAGTATTAGTATGTACAATATGCAAGCGGCGAACTTTTGGAGGACTTCATTTATAAGGCCTTCTGTAAGACCTGCTTAGACCTTTTTTTCAATCCAGTACTTATGCTCGCCTGCCTTCTCAGGAAGGCTTTATGGAAGGCCTACCATCTCCCTTCTACTTACTTACATAGGTTGTTTTTTTATTATGTAAAAGAAAAAAACGAAGTAAACTTATGTACATATGTACAAAAAAAATTTTACTTAAATTTTTACGTGGTAATAATTGTAATTCTTACTAAAAAAAAAAACAAAATGGATAAAAGATCACTTAGACGCTTGTCGAAATTAGAAAAAGAAAAAATTCTAATAAAGAGAAGGCCTTGGCTGGCTAGGACATCGTGTGTAAAAAATGTATGAGTATGGAATGGGGCAATAAGCCCTTGTGTCTAACAAATAAGGGCTTCCAGAAGGCCTGCTTACTACTTCTTTTCGCCGCTGGGATGTAAAACCCTAAATGAGTTTACAAAGTTTTCAAGCTCTAAGAAACCACTAACACACAAAAAAAATATATTATAAAGTTGTCATCATTTTAATACTTACACACTAACACACAAATTGAATACGTGCACATTAAAACTAAAGAACACATTTAAATACTTTTAAATAGTTATATATATACATATTTTTGTATATATGTATTAGTAAACTTAATTTTTTAAATTAACAAGTAAGTGTGCCATTTAGTAAAGAAGTGCAAAATGGTTTAATATTGTTACGCAAAATGTTATGAAGGGATTTATGTGTCCGGTTTAGGACAATTTCAATCATATTTAATCATAGATTAAATGATATTATTTAATAAAAAAAAAATATAAAATATAAAAGTTGGATTGTTATTGTTAGTTTTCTGTCTATAAAATCTACAATAAAATATTATTTAAACGATTTTTTGTTTTAAAAAAATTTTTAATATAGATAAACGTACATATGTTAGTTTTTTAAGCTCTAGCGACTTAAATCAAAAGTGAAAATTTTTTTCATATTTTTTGTCAAATTTATCGAATTTTCACGTGTCTTTTTTGTAATTCTTTTTTTATTTAGTGAAAAAAGTTTTCCACTTTTTCGATTAATATTTTGCTTGTACTGTTTTCAAAATTAAAATCCAAGAAGTTTTTGTTCTTTTTATTGATTTTATAAAATTTATAATTTATGCGTAAACTGCTCTGCTCATTTATAAAATTCTTTATAGTTATTATTGTAGTTGCTCTTAAGTTTCTGAGTTTGACGTGGCGTATACCTAATATTAAAAAAAAAAAATAAATGTGTGAGTCATACGTCATAGAAAAAGTTTTAATACCAACTACTAATGATGAGCAAATCCAAAAAAAAATATCGATATTTTTGCCGGTGGATATACATATGTATATCGGTTTAAATATATCTTTTTCGATATCTTTAGAAAATTCATAAAATACTGGAAAAACGAACTTTATATAACAAAAAGTAATTTGTTATTGATACAGAAAACTATATTTGTGGCTAAACTACGAAGTAAGGCGCTGTAAAAATTTATATGAACTAGTAAATATCAGATACTGACATAAGGATCACCCTCTGTTTGTTGTTGTCTGTAAAATTGCATCTAATATCGAGATTTGTCAGGTTTACCGTTAAAGCAACTCCTTCCGAAGACACCGAGGAAGCCAGACAAACTAAATATCCATCGGTGACTTTAGAAAGAACCAGCATGAAATGCTAGACACATACAACTTGGCATTGGCATAGTTTTTCGTGGGTAGTTTTTGGAATTTTAATCAAATAGAGGATTGCTTCTCACATCAGACAGACAGACAGACATACATACATACATACACACATGGAAAACACTACTATACAAAAAAGGGGTTATAATTTGTTGCCGGAAAAATTTTACTCTTTGCAAATGTTACAAATGTTATACAGCTTTCAAATGAATAAGTAGAATATTTTTTTTGCTCTAGTTTTCGAGATATAGCTTTACATCCAAAATGAAGGCAGTTGCATGACATATGTTACTATAACTGAAGAACGGTTTGTCCTATTCAAGTAAATAAGAAATTCGATAACAAAATTATCTTAAATTTATGCTAACATTGTTAGTGAATATGCTCAGTAGTTTAAGAGATATCGGGAAACCTTTTTTTAAAAAAAATCACTTTTTTTTAATAAACTGAGACCTTTCAACTGAAATTGATTGACAATTTTCATATTTTATTTATCATAAACTACTAGATTATTTAAAAAAAAAAGTCGAACAAAAGTTTATATATTTTAATAAGTATGTAAAACATATACATATAGTTTTGAAAATGTTTTGAAAAATTAATTTGTTGCATTTTTATTTTTAATGCAAATAAAAATTTCAAAATTTTGTATAAAAATTGATTTTTTCGGCACAAGTTTCCCGATATTTCTTAAACTACTAGCCTATAGTACACGAAATGTAAACAGCAACATGCGCATGTGACTCTGACGCAATTTTGTCGTCACCATGAAGTGACATTTGCTACATGTCGTGTACTTTCACTTTCTAGCTTTAAAAACACCCAGTTATATTTCGTGTACAATCAAAATTTTACCGCATGTAGCCCCTACAACTTATTTTAAAAATGTTACCGATATGCTAAACATTTTCGTGACGTCAGAGACACATGCGCATGTTGCTTTTTACATGTCGTGTACTATAGGCTTAAGCAAATATAAAAACAATACAGGCATAGCTTTAAGATATTTTTATTGCCGCATTTTGTATTTTCGCTTTAATTTAATAGGAAAAAACCCGTCTTCAGTTGTACTAAAATATGTCACGCAACTGCCTTCATTTTTAATATAAAGCTATATCTCGAAAACTAGAGCTGATAAAAATATTCTACTTATATATTTGAATTCTGTATAATATATTAAGTCAACAAAAGATGCAAATATTCCGGCAACAGATGTACTGTAAACTAGTATATTCATTTAACTGAATTTAAATTTAAATTCAAACCTGCCTTTGGGTTGGTGAAATATTGAGGTCAATGTTTTACCTTGTTCGCTTAGAAATAGCCAATTCTGTAATATATATACTTTTGATTTACAAAACTTTCTTGGCTTATCAAAAATTTTTAGAAAATCTTTGAAAAGTTTGACAATTTAACCAAATTTTCTATTTAAAGAAATTTATTGTTAATTTAATTTCTTTCTTTTAAAGATAAATTTCATATTATTTCCTATAAGCTGCTGCACTTACTTAAATGCATATTATCTTCAAACATGCCACATTGTAAATATATGTATGTATGTATATATGTATATGAAAAAGTCTTATAATATGCAGCTATACCTGTGAAAGTATGTTTGTGTTAATGCAAGAGTAATAGGTTTAAGTAAGTAGTAGTAGCAGTTGTAGTAGTGGTAGCTGTTTAAAGATGCAAAATTCTTTTATTACATTTTTTTTTATTTTAATTTTCAAAAACACAATAAACTACTACTCTTAGTATGTTTACTGCATACACATACAATATTAATAATAATAACAACGTAACTGTGTGTGTAATTTTGTACAAAAGAAAAGAAAAAGAAAAAATATTAAAAAAAGTTTTGTTAAAAACTAACAAAAGATTTTGCAGTTTTATTCTTTAAGTCCCTTATTTTATGTGTCTCTGTGTAAGTGTGTTTTTTAAAAAAGAAAATAAGGAACAAAAAACTAATTGTAAAGAATATGAAATAAAAACAACAACTTTGGAAAAAAAATAGACATCGTCATAAAGGCATATAAAATAATAGATATGCTTTTTATTATATAGTAGTTTCTGTAAAACAAAGAAAAAAATTATAATAGATTTTTCTTAAAAACAACAAGAATTAAGAAAAAAATAAACTTTTTCCTTTATAGAGATTAAAATAAATATTTAACCCCTTAATGATACTTTTGAGGTCATTTTTATGTATGTCAAAGAGCTCTAAGAAAATAAAACATTAAGGTTGATTATTGTCTGTATTTAAGACTAATTAGTGAGACAATTTTTATGCAGCCCATGAACCCATTAAAATATTAAATATTTTGAAAATGCTTATTTCTAAAAAACCCTTTTCTAGTTTTAAATTTTTGGCACAATTTATGATCTAAAATAAAACTAAATAAATTTTACTCAAGTGTTTTAAGTTTTAAGTTCTTATAAAATTAAAACAAAACTTAATGTTAGAAATTTTATTCAATTTTTAATTATATTAAATTAGAAAAAATTTAACAAAATTACAAAATAAAATTGTAATACTTTTAGTACTGTTTCCATAAATTTGCTTTCTTTCTTACAACAGACACCTAAAAGTACATTCAATCAAAGAAAAGGACACATCAATTGTGTACAGCTGTTTTATATCTTATAAAACAAATAGAAAAGTAAACGTTCATTATATGGCAGTTGTTGTTAGTTAGTAAGTAATAGATTTCCACAAAAAAAAATTAAAATAATAAGACAAGGGATAAAAACATGTTGCTTTTCCTTTGGATCAAATAAAAAAAATAAAAAATGGTAAACGGAAAAGAAGTAAAAGCAAAAGATGAGAAGAGAGAAATATTAAAAGAAAAAAAAAATACAAACATAAATGTTTTGGAAGACAAAAGTGTATTTAGAAACTGACCCATGTCCTGTTAAAAGAAAAATACAAAAAACATTAATCAATGCCACAAAATCTTTTTTAAATGTCTTTGGTTAATTGGAGTAATTTGTTTGTTCTCCTTTTTTTCAAATGTATTTCCGAGTTTACATTTTGTGCATATTTTTTTTTTTATCTTTGGTAGAATTATTAAAAAAAATTCATTAGAACCAAAATTAATAATTAAAGGATAATTTTGTTTGTTACGAATATGACTAACAGATTTAATAAAATGTTCAAGATTAATAAGAATCTTTTTTTTAAACCATCATTGATGTTTTAAAGTAAAAGCGATGATTTAATAGGTTTTAAAAAATTTTTCTTTAATTTTCTAAAATCACCCCCAAACTGTTTTATAATTTTGGGGCAATTTTTCATTTTTAAATTTTTTGATACTATGGAAAATTAAAACATGAACCCAAAACTAATAAATGAAAAATGGCCCCGAAGTTGAAATATGAAAAATGCCCCAATTTTTTACATTGCAAAACATAACACCAAAATATGGGTAAATTTTTCCTGTTTTTTAGGATAATTTTTCCATTTAAACTTTGGGTGATCTTTCATTTCGGGAATCACCCAAACTTTTATAAATCCTTGTTATAGGCTTCATTTGACGCAGTTAGTCATTTTATCAAGAAAATCTTTAACTTCGCGAAGCCGGTGTTTAGAATCCATCAGAGAATATTTTTCCTACGCCCGTCCAAAGCCGGCTGTCTACATCACTTTTTTTAAGGCAAAGCCTTAAAGTGGATTTACTCATTGTGTCAAGCCAAAATTTTTGTCCGTACAATTTTGTTTTATATTGAGTTTGACGTCACTCTTTTTGAGAGAGACAAGCAGTTTTTTTCCGAACAACTTCCATTTTGAATTGGTTTAATTTAAATTTTTGTCTAGACAAAATTGAACTGAGTTGCCAATAGTTTAAATTTTTTCATGGGAAGTTGAATTTAGTTGCCAAATCGGGTGTTTACGTATGTAAATATGAATGTGGTAGAGTTGATTTTCTGGACAAAATTTTCAAAATGAGTGAATCGTGCTGCAGAAAACTCTCAGTAAAAAAATGTTGTTCGTACGAAAATTTTGTCCGAAACAAGTGGGTGAATCTACCTTTAACAGCTGTTTTTGGGAATCTATTTTATACTAGTAAAATCTCATTCTCACAAAGGCTTTTCAGTTAACAATTTTGAATGGTATCGAAAAATTAAAAAAAGGCCCAAGGATTTTAAGAATTTCGGGTGAAATTACACTAAAAAACAGGAAAAAGTATCCACAAACACAAGAAAAATTGGCCCAAATTTTCGTGTGGTTTTTTTTTCAATGTAAAAAATTGGGGCCATTCCTTGTAAATTAATAAAAAATGTTTAGAGCCATTTTTCCTGTTTTTTGGGGTACTTTTTCAATTTTCCATAGTATTAAAAAATTTAAAAATGAAAAATGGCCCCAAAATCAAGAGTGAAAAATGGCCCCAAAACATTGGAAAAATGGCCCCAAACTTTCGTGTTATTGTTTTCAATGTAAAAAATTGGGGCCATTTTTCATGGTGCCAAAAAATATTAATGAGTTTTATTTCCATTTCTAAAATTTTTCAAATAAATTTCGAGTTTTCAATAAAAGTGTTACTATTAAAAATAGATTTGAAAAATATTAATATTAAATATTAAGTAATATACAAAAATATATTTTTGTAAGCTAACATTGTATATGGGAAATAATATCGCTTAGTTAAACGCTATTAGTTCTTCGGGGCCATTTTTTCCTTCACATTAGTGCGTCAAATTAAGATTTAAAATAGGCTTACAAAACTAGAAGGAAGAAAGAGGAGCATATTAAGAAGTTATATGAAGATTTTATTGTGAAAGTGGTACTAGATGGTTTTCGTCAACTATTAAAAAAAACTAGCGTGAATGGCCCTAATGTTTTCCTCAATTACACTGGCTATCGGTTAAAATTAACTGCCTGTTTTAATAAAGTTTAAACGTGAAATAATTTTGTTTTCAATATAAATTCTCACATGAAATTTTGTTTTGATTTTATAAAAACAGGTACTTAGTTTCTAATATAGACAGTAAAGTGGTAATACCAATAATAATTGGAGGATTTGGTAAGTGATTGGTACCTTTAATATCAGAAGCTCCTGATATAGAATTTCATCGAAAAAATAATATAAGTATCTGACTTTTACCTCCTGCACTAACTTTTTTATTTTAATATTAAAACAGTTTAACTAAATACATAAATTGAAAAGTAAAAAAAAAAATATATTTTTTTAGTTTAAGTATTTAAGCATCAAACGTTAAATAAAGTTTGTGAATTGATTTTAAATTTTTTTTATTGATTTCAGAAATTATTTTGATAAGTTTTTAAATTTATTGATTTTTTTAATAAAAAATTGTTCCAAGTTGAAAAAAAACTTATTCAATTTTATATTTGCATAAAGTATTCACCGAAATTTTTATTAAATTTTAGATTTATTTAATATTTATATTGAACTTTTCGATTTAACTTTCAGCTCTAATCCATCATATCCTGACACTTATTGTCTTTTATTCTTTCATAACCCATTTATTTGTTACTGGTGTTGATGACAGTTGATGTCAATAGAAAAATATGAATTTGTCAGGCATATTGGCACATTTTCTTTCTCTTTTGTTAAGACTTTCTAATGTCTTTTTTGCGCTCGTCTTTGTTCGCAATAACAATGAAGCGAATGTGAAAAACAAAAAAAAATTTTTCTCTTTCATACCTTTTGCATTAAAAATTTGTAAATGATACAGATCTCAAAGAAAGCAAAGAAAAAACTAAGGCAAGAAATTACCAAGGAAACGGAAGTATGAAAATAAAAACAATGGTCAGGTTTCACAAGGGAATAAGTTTGATAATCACTTGGGTATTTAGGAAAGATGAGACAAGCAACAATTGCTAAGAACAATAAAACAATTACTTAAACATAAAACAATTAGATGTTAAGGTTTTTTTCTTCATCGTTAAATTAAAACCATTTTGTTTTTAAGATGGAGCTTTAAACTGGGAATACTTTTATATGCATAATTAGAGGTTGGGTTGTTTTTTTCTTTAAAAATACAAGAATTCTTTGTTCAGCCACCAAATACAAATTGCTTACAAGAGGTTGTAATATTTATTTAAATACATTAATTGAAGAAAATTTATTAGAAATAAAGTACTGACATAGAAAAAATATTTGGTTTATACAGAATTTGTGAAATTAAATATATCCTTTAAACTTAACTTTTATTAATTTTGAGAATTTATTGAATTAAAAAACATTATAGACAAATTTTCAAAAATTTATCAAACTTTTTTTTTTAACAAACTTTTTATAGAAAAATAAATTTTTGACAATTTTTTTATAGAAAGAAAATATTACCAAATATTTGTTAAAAAGAAAACTTTTCATTTTTCGTATTGTGTTTGTGGATCAACACAAATTTGTAAGCGAATTCTTAGGCTTATACATATGTATATAAGCATATACGCAGTGAACGAAAACAAACGAAACAATTGACGAAAAAATCTTTCAAAGTCACAAACTTTTTAATTTTCTTGAATCGTTTTGTTTGCGAGCAAAACAATACCAGAAACTGCAAAAGATCGCAAATGAAACGATTGCTTTTTTGCTCTTTGGCTTTTCTTTGTCGGCATGTTTCGTTTGAGTACGAAACAAGTTTGAAACGTTTGCAAACGTTTGCTCTTTCATTTACATATTTTGTAACTCTTTCACCACCAAAAATTAAAAAACGCACCAAAATTGAAAAAAAGCGCACCACGCTCAACTAAGGAATTTTCCGCACAAAAAACTTAAAAAAGCACCACAAATGGTGCGAAACGCACCAAGTTGACAACGCTGTCTACTGTTTTGTTTTCTATGTTTCACTTTGTAGCTGCATACTTTTCGATTCTGGTTTAGTTTGCACTCAGAGTACAAAACAATACAAAACAAAATACAAGTAGCGTTATTCTGGATATTGTTTTGTTTTGTTTTAGTTCTCTTAAATGAGCGAAACAAAACTATTGGAAACGTTTCGTTTTGTCTATAAAAAAAATTGTACTCTGCATATACGTTAAAGCAGCAGTAAGTTATTGTTGTATTGTTTATAGTCAATGTTATTGTGGTAAATTTGTTGTTAAATGAATATGATTCGATTCGGCACTAAGAATATCTTTTACAGACGAAACGACTGACTGACCATATTATAGCCCACAATTAATATTAACTGAGTTTAAGGTTGTTATATATTATTCACGAGCTTACGTAATTTCCGAGATAGGACCTGGACTGGAACTAACCATTGATCATTAAAAATAAGATAAATTTTTTTCTCAAATCCAATATTTTTAACAGTTTTTGGACAAGGATATTATATGGGTTTAGGGTCAATTATGATCCGACCTGCAAAAGATTCGGTGGCGAATTTTCATTTCTATCAGCCAAACCTTAATAAGGGCTACAAGCGTTAAGTTTTATTCCGCCTTGCGTTAACGCTAAAGGTACATACCTAAACAAAAGCTTCATAAACTGTAATTTAAAAATGAAATTTTCATAAAAATACCTAAAATGGCAGTACTTTTCAACAACAACAGAAACCAGTTATTATTGTTTGCAGCCAACTTCACTCCTAAACACGCTGTCAAAGTTGAATTATGTATACCGTGCGTTAGCGCCGCAGTATTTCGGTTTGCTTTATACAAATTGTTTAGGCATGAGAATTTTTGACAGCTAAAAAAACGCTTGCCGCTCTTGTTTAGATTTGACTGTATTAAATTTATTTGTAATACATTTTAATTTAGTACCAATATTTTCAATAACTTATTAAGCCTTACGGTGCTTTTTAAGAGTAGGGATTATATAAAAGCTAAATCTTTAAATAGAAAAATCACAGCCAATATCTCAAGGATATTTTTGTTTGTATCAAACGTTTTCAGACAAGTTTTTACAAATCAGTTATAAACGTTGACTGACGTCTGATTAATATGAAAGTGCAAAGTAGATAAGTTTTTTTTTGTGGAATAGGGCCCTGGATTTGTATTTTAATTATGTACCTTATATGGTCTGACTTTTTGAAAATTTTGTGGCATATTTGCATTAATGTGCTTAAAACTTGTATAAATCACTCTCCTCTTCTTAATCTGCATTAAAGTATGCACCCATGATCTTTACTCTGATTACAAGTTTTACATATCGTCGTTGGTAAATTATTGTGTTCTATATGAAGGAAATGTTTTTTTGGGAAATCAATGTTAAAAGTTTTGTTGTCAATTACAAAAAACTGAACAGAAAAAATGTTCGCGATCTTTTTACCAAAGAAAGTTCTATAGTTTTTGGTATTTTTATTCATTTTATTTTTTATTTGATTTTATAAAAATTGAACACAGTAGCTGACAATGTCTCATATTTCGAAAACTGTAAATGAGATAACAAAAAACTGATTACACAGATCGACAGATCTCAAAAAGTTTGCCCAAAAATCAGTCTTATC
The DNA here is from genome assembly GCA_003055125.1 of Paykullia maculata. Classification (NCBI taxonomy): domain Eukaryota; kingdom Metazoa; phylum Arthropoda; class Insecta; order Diptera; family Rhinophoridae; genus Paykullia; species Paykullia maculata. Next base: position 16,762 of record NDXZ01012882.1, read on the forward strand.
TCAGTTTTTGCTATTTTGCGGTATAGAACACAATAATCTACGAACGACGATATGTATATAAAAGAGATATAAATACTTAAAATGTAGTTCTTAGCCCACCAGTATACCTGAAGATAGAACATGTGGTGCGGAGTGAAAAAAAAACTTTTGACTTTACATTTGTACTAAATATTTACCCTTTACTATTGTTGTTATCTTTTCAGCTCCTTAAATATTTATACACGGAAACATTGTAAAATTGCTGCAAAACATATTTACGTATATATGTATGTGTGTTTGTGCTGGTTCACCGTGTGTGCATGTACATATGTATATATGTAATACACTTTTTCGCTCTACTTTTGTAATTAAAAGAGACAATTTTTTCTCTCAGCCAAGCTGAAGCTGAAAACAAATGACGAACAAAAAAAAAAAGGCAAAAATGATGACTGTAAGTACCATTAAATATGAAAAACTAACAAAATGAACAAAACTCCCTTTAGTGAAAAAAAAGGAAATGTGTGCATAAAAAGGAGCAATGGAAATGAAAAAACAGTAGAAAATGGAAAGAAAACTGTATTCAAAAGTGTAATTAAATGGCAACACAAACAGGCAATATTTAAGCAAACACATTTACATTTGCATTTTTTTTACATACAATTTAAACTTAAATAGAATTTTCAAAATACAAAAAAAACTTAACAAAATGTCAACGTGACATAAAAAAAAGCAAGATTACGCACATTGAAAAGTGTTAAGAACAAATATTTAACATTTTCCTCTTATGTTGAACTCTAGTTGGAAAACATAAGGTGTGATTTCTGTTTAAATATTTTTTTGTTACTACTGACTTGAGAAGTAAACAAAGCGGGTGTATATATTTGTAAAGCAAAATATGAATTGACAACAGGGTTTAAAAAAGAAACATCTATATAAATAAAAATGAA